>CM038219.1:130975277-131087789 GCA_021442155.1 Cymbidium sinense
TGAATTTGAATTCTGAATTTGAATCTGAATTCTGAATTCTGAATCTGAATTTTGAATCTGAATCTGAATTTGAATGAATCGAATTTGAATCTGAATTCTGAATCTGAATCGAATTTGAATCTGAATCTGAATTGAATCTGAATCTGAATCTGAATTCTGAATCGAATCTGAATTGAATTGAATCTGAATTTGAATTTTGAATTCTGAATCTGAATCTGAATTTGAATCTGAATGAATCTGAATCGAATTTGAATCTGAATTGAATGAATTGAATCTGAATTGAATCGAATTGAATCTGAATGAATTGAATTAAATTTGAATTTGAATCTGAATTTGAATCTGAATTAAATCTGAATTCTGAATCTGAATTCTGAATTCTGAATTTTGAATCTGAATCTGAATTTGAATTCTGAATCTGAATTCTGAATTTTGAATTTTAAATCTGAATCTGAATCTGAATTCTGAATTTTGAATCTTGAATCTGAATCTGAATTTTGAATCTGAATCTGAATCTGAATCGAATGAATCTGAATTTTAAATTGAATTTAAATCTGAATTTGAATCTGAATTCTGAATTCTGAATTCTGAATCTGAATTTTGAATTCTGAATTTGAATTTGAATTCTGAATTTGAATTTGAATCGAATCTGAATCTGAATTTGAATTGAATCTGAATCTGAATCTGAATCTGAATCGAATTTGAATCTGAATCTTGAATCTGAATCTGAATTTGAATCTGAATTTGAATGAATTTGAATTTTGAATCTGAATCTGAATTGAATCGAATTTGAATCTGAATCTGAATGAATTGAATAAATCTGAATCTTTGAATCTGAATTTGAATCTGAATTTGAATTCTGAATTTGAATTTAAATTTGAATCTGAATCTGAATTTGAATTTGAATCTTGAATTCTGAATTTGAATCTGAATTTTGAATTTGAATCTGAATCTGAATTTGAATGAATCTCTGAATCTGAATCTGAATCTGAATTCTGAATTTTGAATTTGAATCTGAATTTTGAATTTTGAATCCTGAATGAATTTGAATCTGAATCTGAATTTTAAATTTTGAATCTGAATTTTGAATCTGAATCTGAATTTGAATCTGAATCTGAATCGAATCTGAATTTTGAATCTGAATCTGAATTTTAAATCTGAATTTTGAATTTGAATCTGAATCTGAATCTGAATCGAATCTGAATGAATCTGAATTTGAATCTGAATCGAATGAATCTGAATTTGAATCTTTAAATCTGAATTGAATTTGAATCTGAATTTGAATTTTGAATCTGAATTTGAATTCTGAATTCTGAATCTGAATCTGAATGAATTTTGAATCTGAATCTGAATTTGAATTTGAATCTGAATTTTGAATTTGAATCTGAATCTGAATTTTGAATTTTGAATTTTGAATCTGAATTTGAATTTTGAATCTGAATTTTGAATCTGAATTTGAATCTGAATCTCTTAAATCGAATTTTGAATTTTAAATCTGAATTTTTAAATTTTGAATTGAATTCTGAATTCTGAATCTGAATTTGAATTTGAATCTGAATCTGAATTCTGAATTTGAATCTGAATCGAATCTTGAATCTGAATCTGAATCTGAATCTGAATCTGAATCGAATTTAAATCTGAATTTGAATCTGAATTTGAATTTGAATCTGAATTGAATTGAATTGAATTTGAATCTGAATTTTGAATCTGAATTTTGAATTCTGAATTTTGAATTTGAATCTGAATTTTGAATTCTGAATTTGAATTTTGAATCTCTGAATCTGAATCTGAATCTCTGAATTTTGAATCTGAATCTGAATTCTGAATCTGAATCTGAATTTTGAATCTGAATCTGAATTTGAATCTGAATCTGAATCTGAATCTTGAATTCTGAATCTGAATTGAATTTGAATTTGAATTTGAATTCTGAATTGAATTAAATTGAATTTGAATTTTAATTGAATCTGAATCTGAATTTTGAATTTTGAATCTGAATCTGAATCTCTGAATTTTAAATTGAATTTGAATTTGAATTCTGAATTTGAATCTGAATCGAATTTGAATTTTGAATGAATTTGAATCTGAATCTGAATCTTGAATCTGAATCTGAATCTGAATCGAATCGAATCTTTGAATTTGAATTTTAAATCTTTAAATTTTAAATTTAAATTTGAATGAATTCTGAATTTGAATTTTGAATTCTGAATCTGAATTTGAATCTGAATTTGAATGAATCTGAATCTGAATTCTGAATCTGAATTTTGAATCGAATCTGAATCGAATTGAATCTGAATCTGAATCTTGAACTTAAATTTTAAATTTGAATCTGAATCTGAATTCTGAATTTTGAATTCTGAATTTTGAATTGAATTCTGAATTTTAAATCTGAATTTGAATCTGAATTTGAATCTCTGAATCTGAATCTTGAATCTGAATCTTGAATCTGAATTTGAATTCTGAATGAATCGAATCTGAATCTGAATTTGAATCGAATCCTGAATTTCTTGAATCTTAAATTCTGAATTTAAATCTGAATTTTGAATTTGAATTGAATTTTGAATCTGAATCGAATCTGAATTTGAATCTTGAATCTGAATCTGAATTTAAATCTTGAATCCCGAATCGAATTGAATTTTGAATCTGAATTTAAATCGAACCTGAATCTGAATTTAAATCTCTAAATTTTAAATCTTGAATTCTGAATTCTGAATTCTGAATTTGAATTTTGAATCTGAATTTTGAATCTGAATTGAATTTGAATCTGAATTCTGAATTTGAATTTGAATCTGAATCTGAATCTGAATCTGAATTTTGAATCTGAATCCTGAATCTGAATCTGAAAATGAATTTGAATTGAATTTTGAATCTGAATCTAAATGAATTTGAATCGAATTTGAATCTTGAATCTGAATTGAATTTAAATTCTGAATCTGAATTGAATTTTGAATTCTGAATTGAATTTTAAATTGAATTTGAATTGAATTTTAAATCTTAAATTGAATTGAATCTGAATGAATTCTGAATTTGAATCTGAATCTGAATCTGAATCTGAATCTGAATCTGAATCTGAATCTTGAATCTGAATTAAAATCTTAAATTTTAAATCTGAATTTTGAATTTGAATGAATCTGAATCTGAATCTGAATCTGAATCAATCTGAATTTTAAATTCTGAATCTGAATTGAATCGAACCTGAATTGAATCTGAATGAACCTAACCTAAATTTAAATTGAATTTGAATCTGAATTTGAATCTGAATCTTGAATTTTAATTGAATCTGAACTGAATTTGAATAACCTGAATTTTAAATGAATCAAGAACCTGAATTAAATGAATTGAATTGAATAAATCGAACCTGAATTAAATTAAAATTTGAATTCTGAATCTGAATTGAATGAATTTGAATTTGAATTCTGAATCTGAATCTGAATTTGAATTTAAATTTGAATTTTAATTTGAATTTGAATCTGAATCTGAATTTGAATCCTGAATCTGAATCGAATCTGAATCTGAATGAATCTGAATCTGAATTTGAATCTGAATTTGAATTTGAATCTGAATCTTGAATCTGAATTGAATCTGAATCTGAATCTGAATCTTAAATTCCTGAATTTGAATTGAATTTGAATTTTTCTGAATTGAATTGAATTTGAATTCTGAATTCTGAATCTGAATTTTGAATCTGAATTTTGAATTGAATTTTAAATGAATCTGAATCGAATGAATCTCTGAATCTGAATTTTGAATTTGAATTTGAATCGAATTTGAATCTTGAATCTGAATGAATTTAAATCTGAATTGAATTTGAATCTGAATCTGAATTTGAATCTGAATCTGAATTCTGAATTGAATCTGAATTTTGAATCTGAATCTGAATCTTGAATAAATCTGAATTTGAATCTGAATCTCTGAATTCTGAATCTGAATCTGAATTTGAATTCCTGAATCTTGAATTTTAAATCTGAATCTGAATCTGAATCTGAATCTGAATTTGAATCGAATTGAATTTTAAATCTAAATCTTGAATTCTGAAATTCTGAATTTAAATTTGAATCTGAATTTGAATTTGAATTTTAAATCTGAATCTCTGAATTGAATTTGAATCTTTAAATCTGAATTTAAATTTTAAATTGAATCTAAATCTGAATTCTGAATCTGAATTTGAATCTGAATTCTGAATTTGAATCTGAATCTGAATCTCTGAATCTGAATTGAATGAATCTGAATTTTGAATCTGAATTTGAATTTTGAATTTGAATCTGAATTGAATCTGAATTTGAATTGAATCTGAATTCTGAATTTTGAATCTGAATTTGAATTGAATCTGAATCTGAATCTGAATCTGAATTCTGAATTCTGAATTCTGAATTCTGAATCTGAATTCTGAATCTGAATCTGAATTTGAATTTGAATCTGAATCTTGAATTCTGAATCTGAATCTGAATTTGAATTCTGAATTTGAATCTCTGAATTTGAATCTGAATTTGAATTTTAAATTTTGAATCTGAATCTGAATCTGAATCTGAATCTGAATCGAATGAATCGAATCGAACCTGAATCTGAATCGAATCTGAATCTGAATAAATCTCGAATTAAATCTGAATTTTAAATCTGAATTCTGAATTCTGAATTTGAATTTGAATTGAATTTGAATCTGAATTCTGAATTGAATTGAATTCTGAATCTGAATTCTGAATCTGAATTTTGAATTCTGAATTCTGAATTTGAATCTGAATTTGAATCTGAATCTGAATTTGAATTTCTGAATTTTGAATTTGAATTTTGAATTCTGAATTTTGAATTTGAATCTGAATCTCTGAATTCTGAATCTGAATTTTGAATTCTGAATTTGAATCTGAATTGAATTGAATCTGAATCTGAATCTGAATCTGAATTTTGAATCTGAATCTGAATTTGAATCTCTGAATCTGAATCTGAATCTGAATCTGAATCTGAATTGAATCTGAATTTGAATTTAAACCTGAATTTGAATCTGAATTCTGAATCTGAATTTGAATCTCTGAATTCTGAATTTGAATCTGAATTTTGAATTTTGAATCTGAATTTGAATCTGAATCTGAATTCTGAATTTGAATTGAATTCTGAATTTGAATCTGAATTTGAATTTGAATCTGAATCTGAATTTGAATCTGAATCTGAATCTGAATCTGAATCTGAATCTGAATCGAATCTGAATCTGAATCTTGAATCTGAATCTCTGAATTTAAATTCTGAATCTGAATCTGAATTTGAATCTGAATCTGAATCTGAATTTTGAATCTGAATTGAATTTGAATTTAGAATCGAATCTGAATCTGAATGAATCGAACCTGAATTTAAACCTGAATCTGAATCTGAATCGAATTTGAATTGAATGAATTTAAACCTGAACCTGAATCTGAATAAAATCGAATTAAATCGAATGAATCTGAATTTAAACCGAATCGAATGAATTGAATCGAATCTGAAAACCTGAATTTAAATCTTGAATTTGAATCTGAATTAAAATCTGAATCGAATCAAATCGAATCTGAATTTAAATCTGAACTGAACCTGAACCCCGAACCTGAACCCTGAATCTGAATGAATCTGAATCGAACCTGAATCCTGAATCGAATAAACCTGAATTAAATTTGAATCGAATCGAATAAACCTGAACCTGAATCTGAATTGAATTAAATAAATCGAACCTGAATTAAAATTTGAACTGAATTTAAATCTAAATGAATCAAAATAAATCTAAGAATTTAAAATCTAAATGAATTTGAATCTGAATCTGAATTGAATTTGAATCTGAATTTGAATCTGAATTTAAATTGAATTGAATTCTGAATTTGAATGAATTTGAATTCTGAATCTGAATCTCTGAATCTGAATCTGAATTGAATCTGAATCTGAATTTTAATCTGAATCTGAATTGAATCTGAACTGAATCTGAATTTGAATCGAATTTAAAATTTTTTCTGAATTTAAATAAACCTGAATTTTGAATGAATCGAATTAAACCGAAAACCCTGAACTCGAATCTGAATAATTTAAATCCCGAATCTGAACTTAAATCTTAAAAAAATTAAAATTAAATCCCGAACCTAAACTTAAACCTAAACTGAATCTTAACTCAACCTAAACCTAAACTTAAATCCTAAATAAATCCTAAACTTAAACTAAAAAAAATAAAATAAATCTAAACCTCAAAATTTAAAGAATTAAACCTAAACCTAAACCCTAAACCCTAAATAAACGAATTAAATTCTGAATTCTTTCTGAATTTTTCTTTGTTTTTGTCTGCCTTCTCATATTTGATTTGTCTTTTATAATTTTTCTGAATAAATGAAAAACCTGAACTTGAATTTGAACTTGAAGCCTTCCTATCTAAAGCACTGAATTCATCCAACCGCTATTAAGTCCTTCAAATGAATCTGAATCTCTTTGCTTTGATAACTTAATTCTCTTTTGAATGAAATTGAATGTGCTCTGATCTTGATGGAAAAATTGAAAGCCTTGAATTTTCATTAGTTAGAAAATTTTAATCTTGAAATATCTGATCCTTCTCAAGCCTAAATTTCTGAATTTTCAATCTTGATCGATCCGAATCCTGAATTTGATTTGACTACTCAAGAGTCTTTGCTCGACTTTGTGTACAATTATCAAATGAGGCTCTCAAATGGTCACCTCTTTGATGTCAAAGAGGAATTTATTATTCCTTTAACTAGCCTTTCCAAACATGAATAGAATATGCCATCAAGTCCTATTTAATTAAATTCTCTAAATTCAAAATCAATTTGAATCTCAAATCATGAAATCTTGGTTGAGAATTTACCAAAAGTACCCTAAAGAAGTTTGGATCACTAAAAAATTTTATAATCGAAAGTGGAATTTGAAAATTTCCTATTTCTTGAAAAATCGTAAGATCCTTTGATTCACTCAATGCTTTGTGTTAAACCCTAATCTTAAAGAATAAATTTGGATCCTAATCCCACAGGAAATGAAAACCAATTCTCATGTGCCTAAAGCTACTCAAAATGGAACTCACCCTTACCTTTATTATCTAATTTTCCTATTGGAGAACAATTGAGCTGAAAATAATGATATTGATTTGAGGAAACAATGATAACTTAATTAACATTACTCCTTTGTAATAATTTTGCATCACAAGACAATGCCTTGACTTATAAATCATAATGGTGATTTGAATGAATCTCAAGTTGGATCAAAATCTCAAAACTAATTCTGAATTATTCTGAAAATGTTGATACTTTGATGACCAAAATTTGAATAATCATCATGGAAATGAGAATGAAATTTTTAAACAATCTCCTTCTAAATACTCTGAGTGATATAAATCAATTTCTCAACCTAACTCGAATCAAGAAGGAGAAATCACCATTAAATGCTTTGATAATACTCCTATTGAATATCACCAACCATTTCTGATGGAGATACATTGGACATAGATAACTTTTCAAACTATTAAAAAAAATCTCTAAAGCTAGAATGTTCACTAATAGCTCCACTGAATCTGATCTTCTCTAACTTCATAAATAATTGCTTCATGCTCTCCTTTTCTACTTCAATTTTTTATCTCTTTCTTCATTTCCTTCCAATCATTATGATCAATTTTCTTATTTGAATGTTCGTATTTGGACTCACCTCCAAATCGTTAGAGCCTTTGTCGATCATAAATCATAACCTTACTTGTTGTTATTGAATTCATTCACTTTATAAGATCTAATATTGCTGAATCGGCTTTCAAAATTTCTTTTATAATATTAGTAATAAAATTTGGTGTTTTGAATAATTTAATCAACATTTCTATCCTTGATGATCTCAAACAATTGGTTAATGTTCAAATCTCATGAATTTTCCGCTCTGGTTCCTATCTATCTTGAATGGTAGAACATCCTTTGGGATCACTTAAGAACCTTCACCTCCGCTAACAAACTCTTTTGGGGTGATTTCAACACTATTATCGCTTCTGAAAGGATGGAGGCTCTCCTAAATCCATCTAAAGATTCTAATATGATCCTCTAAAATCTGATATTAGCTTTTTTGACTCTGACTACTGCATAACCTGACTTGAACATAGGACCCTCTTAATTCCCTTTGATCAATCAATGCCTCACTTCTGAGCATTTGAGCGTAACTTTGTCTAACCATGCTCCAATTTTGATCTCTATCAAAACCTTCTTGAATCTTTCCTCCCTACTCCTTTAGATTAAAATATGGACAACATCTGATTTCATTAATGTTTCCAATTGATGGGTATTCATCCCAACTCATTAAAGGCATGATCTTTCAGCTTTAAAAGACTTAAACAAATAAATTGGTGGAACAAGCATCATTTTAAAAAAAATTTTGTCAAAAAATTACGGAACAATTAGTTTGCTCTTGAAGATGTTGTCTTAATCGATCCTAGTAAGCTTGATGAGTTGAAAATCGCTAAAGATAACTTAAATTATCGAATATAAAACCTAATAACCAAAACCTAAAACATATTGATGGTGATAGAAATGAAAGTTATCAAACCTAAAAAATCATAAACCTAAACCCTAAATAAATCGAAACCTAAATATAAACCCTAAAATTAAAATCCTAAACCCAAAATAAACTAAATGCTAAACCCTAAACCCAAAAATCTAAACCCAAAAATCTAAATCTGAATAATAAACTGACTAACTAATCGAATTTAATCTAACCTAAACCTAAACTTAAACTGAATCCAAACCCTAAACTCTAAACCTAAACCTAAACCCGAACCTAACGAACTGAACCTTAAACCTTTAAACCTGAACCTAAACTTAAACTAAACCTAAAACTAAACTCAACCTAAAACCTAAACCTAAACCTAACCTAAACCCTAAAATAAACCCTAAAATTAATCTAAACCCTAAATAAATAAACTCCTAAACCTAAACTAAACCTAAACTCTAAATCCTCTCTGAGCTCTATGAATTGTTCTTCATTTTTCTTTGTTTTCGCCTCCTCCTTTCTGATCATATTTTCTAGTTTATTGCTCTGGTTTTGTGATTTTTCTGACTAATGGAATTTTGAATCAAGCTTTTGAGGTGCCAGCCTTCCGATCTAAGGTAATTTGACCCGACTTCATCCAATTACTACGCTATTAAGTCCTTCAAGGATGCAATTTAGAACACTTACTCTTTTTTGCTTTGATAACTTAATCTCTACTTCCTTCAGGAATGCCACCAGAATGTGCTGATCTTGATGTAAAATTAAGCCCTTTGAATTTTCATTAGTTGAAAATTTTCCTTCACCCTACTTTGACAATATTCGATCCTTCTCATAGCCTAAAGCTTTCTGAGTTTTCACCATCTTGATCGATCTTAGGTTTCTTTACTTGAGGCATGGCTTGAGACAAGGAGACCCCCTTTCTCCCTCTCTTTTATTATTCTTTGTTGAATATCTTTTGAGGAGCCTGAATGATCTTTTCAATAAAATTCTACCATGTTTTTTAAAACTCATGGTGGTCTCCCTGTTTCTCATCTCAATTTTGCCGATGATTTTATAATCTTTTGCAATGCCTCTATTCAGCACATTAAAACTATTAAGAACCTTTTAAATGAATTTGGCAAAGAAAGTGGTCTTTCTCAATGAAAGAAAATATTGTTTCATTCCTTTGCTAAAATCCCTACCAATAAGCTCAACCAAATCTCGAATTACTAATTTTTGACATCAACTTCCTATTAATTGTCTCGGGGCTCCGCTTTTTAAAGGTTAGAAAAGATCTCATCTTTTTGATGATCTTATTTAAAAAATCTCTAATAAAATTTTTATTTGGGAATTTCATTTACTCTCTTTCGGTGGTAGGCTCACCTTGATTAAGAGCACTCTTAATTCCATACCTTTATATCTCATCCAAACCATTGTGCCGATTATTTCTATCATTAACAGAATTAAGCACTTCCTTAACAAATTTTTTTGGGGCTCTAACAACTCCTCTAAAAGAATGCACTGGACCTCTTGGTTTTAAAGTTGTGGCACTCTCGCTGAAGGTGGTCTTGGATGTAAGCCAATCAAAGAAGCTATCACTTCCTTTTCCTATAAACTCGGTAGAATTTTAGGAATATAGTCTTTGGGCTAATTTCATGACTGCTAAATATTGTCAGGGTAAGCACCCCCTCATTTGTCCCTATAAAGTGAGAGACTCTCATGTTTGAAAAAGAATTTGTTCCATCAAATGGGATGCAGAATCCTTAATTTTTTGGGGGATTAACTCTAGCTCCTCCTTCTTCTGGCAAGATAACTAGAGTGGATGTGGGTCCATTGACGACTTAATCTCTACCCATTCCACTACCGCTATTAAAGTGAAATCTTTAGAATAATATGTGGAAGAATAGTAAGCTTGATTATATTCCTTCTTTTCTCTTGAACAAACTTACTACTATTAGATCATTCCTACCAATTAAGATCAGATCCTATTTAAGCTTTCACAGAATGGTGATTTCAACTTTAAAAATGTTTGGCTTCACATTAAAGAAACTCATGAATCTTCCAATGTGTTTCTCAAACTTTAGAATAACACTATCCCTACTTCTTATTCTATTCTTACTTGGCATATTTTGAAAAACTTCATCCCCGTTGACTCCTTGTTGTGGGGTAAAGGTTTTCAATTACCTTCAAAATGCCAATGTTGCTTTCACATTGAGAATGTGAATCATGTCTTTGTTAACGGGGCCATTGCTTCTAAACTTTGGATTTGGTATGATGACCTCTTTAACATTGTCATTTACAATGGCTCCTTAACTTTATACCAGCTTCTTGATGTTTATTTTGACAATATTATTAAAGGTCACATTAAAGTCATAACTGCTATTACTCTTATTTGGTTCATATGGATGGACCGAAATGATGCAAAACATCATGGGATCCCTATGAATCACATAAGGAATAATTGCTAGAACTAAAACAAAATCCGGGACTTGTTTAATGCCAATTTAATTAAATATAAATAATTCAAAGGTTGCAAATTTGTGGCCAATAAATTGGGTTTTAACTTGCCGGATCACCACATCTGTAAAGATGACAAGATTGTTTATTGGGTAAAATCTCATGCTAACACTATTAAAGTTAACACTGATGGCTCTATCTCTCATAAAGGTTCAGGCTGTGGTGGAATTTTCAGAAATCTTAATGGTAAAGTCCTATGTGCCTTTGCTTACCCCCTTAATCCCTACTATGTTCCTTTTGCTGAGCTCATGGCAGTATACAAAGCTCTTGAGATTTGCCATCAAAAAGGTTGGCTCAATATTTGGATTGAGGTGGATGCCCTTCTGCTGATTGATCTCTTGACTTCCACCAAAATGGGCATCTTGGATTGTACTACCTTAAGCAAACTAGAACTCTCCTTGAACTCTACTTTAAAATCACTCATGTATGGCATGAGGGTAATGCATGTGCTAATTATATGGCCAATCTGGGTGCTAGATTGGATGGAATAAAATTTTTTGATCAACTAACCCTTCCTAAACATTTGCATGGCTTAGTTAATCTGGACAATACTGGGTTTCCTTATCTCAAAAATTAATCTAACCTATTAGATTCACCTGTATCAATACCTCTTTTATTGCTTGATCATTTTCTATTTACTGTTGTTATTTCTTTGGTCTTTGCTAATGCATCAACCTGATATCCCTTGTTGTTTACTTGTTGATCTCTATGGCACGTGTTATTGGTTTAATTGCCTTAGCTTTAATTGGGAGCTTACTGCCTCTACTATTTTTACTGTTAATTGTCTTAGCTTTAATTGGAATTTGCTGATGCATCATCATATTACTCCATGCTAGCCCTTTGCTGAGCTAAGTGGCATCTGCTATTGGTTTCATTATCCCAACCTTGTTTGGGGTCTTGCTATTACTGGATGCTACATCTATGTTAAAGGTTTAATTGTTGGCAATTGGGCTTTTGGGCCCTTTGTCTAGCAGGCTGATCTTGGAGTTGGTTTAATGAATTTGCTAAACCCTAAACCCTAAACCCTAAACCTAAACTCTTAACCCTAAACCATTAACCCAAAGCCCTAAACCCCAAACCCTAAATCCTAAAATAATCCTAAACCCTCAACCCTAAACCCTAAAACCCTAAACACTAAACCCTAAACCCTAAACCCTAAAACCTTAAACCCTAAACCCTAAATGCTAAACCTTAAACTCTAAACCCTAGACCCTAAATGCTAGACCCTAAATCCTAAATCATAAACCCTAAACCTAAACCAAATAAACCTTGAAAACCCAAACCCCACAAACCCTAAAACCCTAAACCCAAACCTAAAATAAACCTAAACCTAAACCTACCCAACCCTAAATCCAAACCAACCACTTGACTTAACCCTCTTTAAAACCAAACTCCTAAACTACCCACTGGATCTCCTAACTAACTCTAAACCTAAACTAAACCTCACTAACCTAAACCTAACAACCCTATCCCTCAAAAAACCCTACCACTACCATAAACTCACCCTAAAAAAATGACCCTACTACCCTACCCTAAACCCCAAAATCTTAAACCTAAATGCTAAACCCTAAAAACCCTAAACCAACCTAAACCCTGACCCTAAGCCTAAACCCTAAACCCTCTCTCCTGCCTCTCATGGCGTTTCATGTCTTTCATTTTTCTTGTGTTTTGGCCGCTCCTCGGCCTTCCCCGATCATATTTTCTGGTTTATTGCTCTTGGTTTGGCCGCTTATGTGATTTTTCTTTGACCTTACAATGGCAAAGGCTTCCGCGCAATCGAGCTCGTCGAACTTGGAGGCGTCGGCTAAGCCTTCCGATCTACAAGGTAATTTGGACCCGACTTCATCCGTTACTACGCCTGCTATTAAGTCCTTCAAGGATGCACTATCTGGTTAGAACACTTGCTCTTTTGCTTTGGTTAACTTAATCTCTACTTCCTTCCGAGGAATGCCAGCTGTAATGTGCTCAGATCTTGATGTGGAAAAATTGGCAAAGCCCTTTGAATTTTCATTAGTTGGAAAATTTTCCTTACGTCACCCGACTCTTGACAATATTCGATCCTTCTCTCATAGCCTAAAGCTTTCAGGAGTTCTCACTATCGGGTTGATCGATCCTAGGCATATCCTTATTCAGCTATCGAATGATTTAGACTACTCAAGAGTCTTTGCTCGTCGCTCCTACTTTGTGTACAATTGTCACATGAGGCTCTTCAAATGGTCACCTCTTTTGGATGTCAAAGAGGAATCCCCTATTATTCCTTTATGGCTAGCCTTTCCAAACATGAGGATACATTATGTTACCCATCAAGTCCTATTTGCGATTGGGGCTCTCTCTGGTAGGCCCCTTCAAATTAATCAAGACACCGCCGCGAGATCTCGACCATCAGTTGCACGTATCTTGGTTGAGATTGATATTACCAAAAAGTACCCTAAAGAAGTTTGGATCGATTCGAAAAAATTTGGGTATAATCAGAAAGTGGAATTTGAAAATTTCCTATTTTTTGCGCACACTGTAAGATCCATTGTCATGATCACTCTGAATGCTTTGTGTTACACCCTAAGCTTAAAAAGAATAAATTGTTGGATCCTAATCCCACTCTAGGAAATGAAAAACCAATAAGTTCGCTCTTGTGCCTAAAGTTACTCAAAATGGAACTCACCCTCCTACCCTTACTCCTTTACTATCTACTGATTTTCCTATTGGAGAACAATCTGAGCCTGGTGAAAATAATGATATTGAGGTTTGTGAGGAAACTAATGATAACTTAATTAACATTACTCCTACTTGTAATAATTTTGCATCACAAGACAATGCCTTGACTCATATAAATCATAATGGTGATTTGAATGGGAATCTCAAGTTGGATCAAAATCTCAAAACTAATTCTGGAATTATTCTGAAAAATGTTGATACTTTGGTGACGGACCAAAATTTGAATAATCATCATGGAAATGAGAATAAAATTTGTGTTATTAATGGTGTCACAACCTCTCCTTCTATTACTCTACAGAGTGATATCCAAGCTAATCCAATTTCTCAACCTAACTCTGATACCAAAGAAGGAGAAATCACCATTAGGAATTCTTTGATAGATATTGCTCCTATTATGAATATCACCAACCACTCCCTTTCTGATGGAGATACATTGGACATAGATAGGACTTTTCAAACTATTATTAAAAAAAATCTCTTAAAGCTAGAATGTTCACTAATAGCTCCACTAGAATCACTCGATCTTCTCTAACTTCTCATAAATAATTGCTTCATGCTCTCCTTTTCTTCACTTTCAATTTTTTTGTTATCTCTTTTCATTTCCTTCCACCTCATTATGATCAATTTTCTTATTTGGAATGTTCAAGGTATTTGGACTCTCACTGTCCGCAATCGTGTTAGGAGCCTTTGTCGCACTCATAACATAACCTTACTTGTTGTTATTGAGCCATTCATTCACTCTTATAAGATCACCCATATTGCTAGAACGCTTGGCTTTCAAAATTTCTTTTATAATATTAGTAATAAAATTTGGTGTTTTTGGAATAATTTAATCAACATTTCTATCCTTGATGATCTCAAATAATTGGTTAATGTTCAAATTTCATTGGGTGAATTTTCTGCTCTTGGTTCTTTTATCTATACTTCTTATAATAGAGCTGGTAGGAACATCCTTTGGGATCACTTAAGAACCTTGCCTCTAGGTTAACAAACCACAGTTGGTTGGGGTGATTTCAACACTATTATCGCTTCCTTGGAAAGGAGGGGAGGCTGCTCTCCTAGCATCCATTCCTTGGAAGATTTCTCTAATATGATCCTCAATTGCAACCTGATTGATATTGGCTTTTTTGACTCCGACTATACGTGGCATAACTCTAGACTTTGGCAGTGGCTTGATAGGACCCTCTTTAATTCCCTTTGGATCAATCAATGGCCCCTCACTTCTGTTGAGCATTTGAGCAGAACTTTGTCTAACCATGCTCCACTTTTGATCTCTATCAAAAACCTTCTTCCAGTAATCTTTCCTCCCCTACTCCTTTTAGATTCCAAAATATGTGGACCCAACATCGTGATTTCATTAATGTTGTTTCCATTAATTGGATGGCCCCTATTCACCCGGACAATTTTGTTAAAGGCATGATTCAGCTTTGGCTTAAGCTTGAAAGACTTAAACAAAACCTAAATTGGTGGAACAAGCATCATTTTAAAAAAATTTTGCCAATCTCAAAATTACGGAACAATTAGTTTGCTCCCTTGAAGATGTTGTCTTAACTGATCCTAGTAAGCTTGATGAGTTGAACACTACTAAAGATAACTTGATAAATTATCGAATATGGAGGAAACCTCGGCAAAAGGCCGCTAGCAAACATATTCGATGGTGATGATACAAGTATTTCCATGCTTTTCTCAAAAAAAGGAAAGCCTTAAACTCCATTCAAAAAATCAAAAATATTAACGGTAACTGGATCACTAATAATAATGAAATTAAAGATTCTGTCATACAACATTTTCAAAATTTATTAAACATCAACACTCTCTTAGAATCCCTCTCCAACACACACCTGATCCCTTTTATGATTACTAATGATGAAAATTATTTACTCACTTTGCATCCTACTGAAGCTGAGATTAGTAGTACTCTCAATAGCATGAACACGACTCTTTGTTATACACACTCATTTCTTTCAGCATTATTGGCCTTTTATTAAGTATGACCTTGTTGATGTTATTGTTGATTTCTTTGATGGTTGCTCTTTACCTAGATACTTTTCTAATACTTTAATTATCCTCATTCCCAAAACTAATAATCCTGATTCTTGGGGAGATTTTAGACCTATCAGCCTTTGCACCTTCTTTCAAAAACTCATTGCTAAATTAATTAATAATAGGATAAGTCCGCTGCTCCCTAAAATTATTTCTCCTAACCAAACTGACTTTATTAAAAATAGAGCTATATCCGACAATATCCTTCTAGCCCAAGAGCTGATTCATGACATTGATGTTCCTACTATAAGTGGCAACATCCTCCTCAAACTGGACATCTCTAAAGATTTTGATAACCTCTCATGGGATTTCCTTTTTCAAATCTTACATTTGTTTGGGATTTCTGATAATTTCATCCGCCTCATCAAAAACTGTATTACCAATGTTTGGTTCTCTGTTATTATGAATGGTGAGTCCTTAGGTTTCTTTACTTCAAGGCATGGCTTGAGACAAGGAGACCCCCTTTCTCCCTCTCTTTTTATTATTTCTGTTGAATATCTTTTGAGGAGCCTGAATGATCTTTTCAATAAAAATTCTATCATGTTTTTTAAAACTCATGGTGGTCTCCCTGTTTCTCATCTCAATTTTGCTGATGATTTTATAATCTTTTGCAATGCCTCTATTCAGCACATTAAAACTATTAAGAACCGTTTTAAATGAATTTGGCAAAGAAAGTGGTCTCTTTCTCAATGAAAGAAAATATTGTTTCATTCCTTTCGCTAAAATCCCTACCAATAAGCTCAACCAAATCTCCAGAATTACTAATTTTCAGCAACATCAACTTCCTATTAATTGTCTCGGGGCTCCGCTTTTTAAAGGTTAGAAAAGATCTCATCTTTTTGATGATCTTATTTAGAAAATCTCTAATAAAATTTTTGTTTGGGAATTTCATTTACTCTCTTTCGGTGGTAGGCTCACCTTGATTAAGAGCACTATTAATTCCATGCCTTCATATCTCATCCAAACCATTGTCGACATTTCTATCATTAATATTGAGCCCTTAACAAATTTTTTGGGGCTCTAATAACTCCTCTAAAAGAATGCACGGACCTCTTGGTTTTAAAGTTGTGGCACTCTCGTGAAGGTGGTCTTGGATGTAAGCCAATCAAAGAAGCTATCACGCCTTTTAAACTATTCGGTAGAATTTTAGGAGTAACAATAGTCTTTGGGCTAATTTTATGACTGCTAAATATTGTCAGGGTAAGCACCCCCTCATTTGTCCCTATAAAGTGAGAGACTCTCATGTTTGGAAAAGACTTTGTTCCATCAAATGGGATGCAGAATCCTTAATTTTTTGGGGTATTAACTCTAGCTCCTCCTTCTTTTGGCAAGATAACTGGAGTGGATGTGGGTCCATTGATGACTTAATCTCTACCCATTCCACTACCCCTATTAAAGTGAAATCTTTCTGGCAGAATAATATGTGGAAGAATAGTAAGCTTACTGATTATATTCCTTCTTTTCTCTTGAACAAACTTACTACTATTCCGATCATTCCTACCAATTAAGATCAGATCCTATTTAAGCTTTCACAGAATGGTGATTTCAACTTTAAAAATGTTTGGCTTCACATTAAAGAAACTCATGAATCTTCCAATGTATTTCTCAAACTTTGGAATAACACTATCCTACTTCTTATTCTATTACTTGGCATATTTTGAAAAACTTCATCCCCGTTGACTCCTTGTTGTGGGGTAAAGGTTTTCAATTACCTTCAAAATGCCAATGTTGCTTTCACATTGAGAATGTGAATCATGTCTTTGTTAACGGGGCCATTGCTTCTAAACTTTGGATTTGGTATGATGACCTCTTTAACATTGTCATTTCAATGGCTCCTTAACTTTATACCAGCTTCTTGATGTTTATTTTGACAACATTATTAAAGGTCACATTAAAGTCATAACTGCTATTACTCTTATTTGGTTCATATGGATGGACCGAAATGATGCAAAACATCATGGGATCCCTATGAATGACATAAGGATAATTGCTAGAACTAAAAACAAAATCCGGGACTTGTTTAATGCCAATTTAATTAAATACAAATAATTCAAAGGTTGCAAATTTGTGGCCAATAAATTGGGTTTTAACTTGCCGGATCACCACATCTGTAAAGATGACAAGATTGTTTATTGGGTAAAATCTCATGCTAACACTATTAAAGTTAACACTGATGGCTCTATCTCTCATAAAGGTTCAGCGTGGTGGAATTTTCAATCTTAATGGTAAAGTCCTATGTGCCTTTGCTTACCCCTTAATCCCTACTATGTTCCTTTTCGAGCTCATGGCGATACAAAGCTCTTGAGATTTGCCTTCAAAAAGGTTGGCTCAATATTTGGATTGAGGTGGATGCCCTTTTGTTGATTGATCTCTTGACTTCCACCAAAATGGGCAATATTAAATTGTACTACCTTTTTAAGCAAACTAGAACTCTCCTTGCCCAACTCTTCTTTAAATTCACTCATGTATGGCATGAGGGTAATTCATGTGCTGATTATCTGGCCAATCTGGGTGCTAGATTGGATGGAATAAAATTTTTTGATCAACTAACCCTTCCTAAACATTTGCATGGCTTAGTTAATCTGGACAATACTGGGTTTCCTTATCTCAAAAATTAATCTAACCTATTGGATTCACCTGTATCAATTCCTCTTTTATTCCTTGATCATTTTCTATTTATTGTTGTTATTTCTTTTGTCTTTGCTAATGCATCAACCTGATATCCCTTGTTTACTTGTTGATCTCTATGGCGTGTTATTGGTTTTAGCTTTAATTGGGAGCTTCTGCTACTATTTTTTAATTGTCTTAGCTTTAATTGGAATTTCTTTGCATCATCATATTACTCTTTCTTGGTCCTTTCTTTGAGCTAAGTGGCATCTGCTATTGGTTTCATTATCCCAACCTTGTTTGGGGTCTTGCTATTTCTGGATGCTACATCTATGTTAAAGGTTTAATTGTTGGCAGTTGGGCTTTGGGTGTCTATTTGATCTTGGAGTTGGTTTAATGTATTTCAATGTATATGCTAACCCCAACTTTCATACCTGTAAGGAAAGAAAATGCAATACCTTTGTTATTATTAATGGTTCTTTGTAGGTTTGGTATTGTTTAATGAATTCCTTTTAGTCGATTTCTCGAGGAGGCTTAGCCTAATTTCTCTAAAGGATTTCATTGATAATACCCTTTTGAACCCTTATGGTAGCTCATGTTGCACTTGCTTTTTTATTGGCTTATCCTATGGTTGCAATAATTGTAGTCTTGTTTTAACCTATGGTTGTTGGATTTCTGATTCTTGTCTGCTAACCTTTGTGTTTGTTAACTTTTGTTGCGGTGTTCTTTTGATGTCTTTTCTTCCATCTCCATCAATTAATTCTTGTTTTTTACCTTTAGCTCATTAAATTATGCGATCCTTGTTGGTAATTACTATCATGGATGTTGGCTCCGGATTATTGCTCCTCGTCTTTGCTTCGGGTTTTCTTTTGTTTTGTTATTGGCCTTTATTGAAGTTGTAGAGATGGCTTTTTTTGGATTTCTTATCTCTCATTTTTCTGAATGTTTATGTTGTTAAAACCTAGGATGCTGCTGTTTTCACCAAATGCTATTTTTTATATCCTGGTTCAGCTAGTCTTGGCCAGACCTCTTCCTTAACTTTTTGGGATTTAATTTATTCATTGTATAATTTGAATGGTTGGTTTTATGGCCAACCTGCTGTTATTTTCTTTCTTGATTGTTGGTCTCGGATCATTGAGTCTTTTATCCACAAGATGTTCGGTTGTTTATCTAGTTCAAGGTGCTTGGTGTTGTCTTGCTTATTATTTTCAACCTCATATTCCCAATCGCCAAGAGAGATTTTGCAATTTCTGTTCAATTTTATTAATTCCTTGCGGTTTGGACTTCCTTTATGACTTCTCGGTTTGCCTTTAATGTGGTTGTGGGTTTAGATAGCATCATCTTTATCGAAGGTTTTTTTGTTGATTATCTTTTGAACCCTTTTATTCTTTTACATCTCTATTTTTTATTGGAATTTTACATGGTGGGTGTAATTTTTGTTTTATTGCTACCCTTATCTTTGTGGTTATTATCTATTTCCTGCCTTTTATTTCTCTGACTATTTTTGTTGTTAACAACTGGGCAACTGCTGGTTGGCTAAACTAGACTAATACTCTACATGCTGCTTCTAGGGTTTTGGTTTGTTTTGTTCAGCAAGCCTCTATTAAAGTTGTTGACTACTTGGTGGCTTTTGATTTGAATCTCCTTATTGGTTTATTATATGCTTATCATCTGAATTCTATAAACTACTTTATCTGTTGCTCTTTTCTCCATCTTCTTTCGCTTAAACTTGTATCTATTGCACCTTGTTTATTGAATGGGTGGTTCTCCGTCTAGTGATTTTCGTTGTCTTGATTGTTTATTGTCTTGGATATTTGCTATCCTTGTTTCTCAGAATTCTAATGTTGGCTCTATCTTTGTTGGTTGTAGAACTTTAGGGTCCTATGTTCAGCAAGCTATTTCTGACTTTGCTATTCTGATTGTTTTTGGTCATTGGTGTCTGGGCTGCTGCTTTTTTGATCCATGCTTCTATGCTATATCTACTTGGTTACTAACTATTGCAATGTCTTCTCTGATTGAGAGGGTCTATGGCCATCTTGCTATCCCTTGTTGTCTTGGTTGTGGCTGTCTTGGCTATTTTTTGTCTTGGTTATCTGCTGTCTTATTTTTTCTGGATTCTAATGAGGACCCTAATTTGAATCCCCTTTTGATTTATCCTCTAGTGGGTTCCAATGTTGCACTAACTATTTTGTTGATGGGGTTGGCTTTGATTGCCCTTCTTTGTTTGTCTGCATTGTTCATTTCTTGATAGTATGATCTACATTAACTTTGTTCTATTCTATCAGGTTGTTAGGCTTGTCTTTATATCTCCTTGGAATGCAATGTCTATTCTGAATGGGTGGTACTTTGGATAGCTGATGTCGTTTGTTGTCTTGCTATCTTGGTTGTTTGTTGATGGATTATCCTTTTTTTGTCCAAGATTATCTTTCGTAGTTCCACTATCTTTATTTGGTGCTATTTTTGGTATTGGGTTATGTGCCTTCCTTTACAAATGCTTTTGCCAACTCGATATGGATATCATTAAGGGTTTGGTCACACTCTCATTATGATTGGGCTCATTTTTGACTTTGCTTCTAGGTTGTACTCTCGTGAAAGATTCATATATATATCATATGTTTGGGATGTTACTTATAGGCTCATCGACTTGCTTAGCAGGATTTCATCAGGCTACCTCTTCTGTTGTTTTCTTGTGGATGGTTTTTATGCTGGCCTATTTCATATGTGTAAGTATCCTCATGTTAGGGTGACTATATTGATGATAATTTTCCTGCATAGGACCCCTTATCTTTCTGCCCTTTGCAATTTCCTCTCTATATTATATATAGTTTTGTTTAGGTTTGCAGGAAATAAAGCCCATAAGACTTTCAACAACTGGTTATTATCTTCTCACAGGTTTGTTAGCTATGATGGCTATGATGATTTCACTTCTTTTTGATTTGGTAGTAGCTCTTGTGATGTAACTCTTCTGCTGAAGTTTAGATACCCATATTTGCATCTGCCCCAACTTGGTATGACTGAGCTTGAGCCTTCTCTATCACAATTCTTTACTATCATTCTCAGATTATGTTGTTTTATTATCATTATGTTGATACCTTAACTCTAATTTCTTTGTTTACATTTTTGCGTGCTTCTCTCTTGTCCTCTTGTAGGTTTGCTCCCTAGTGTCATGCATTCTCACGTCCTGCAGAGCATTGGCCCTAATCTTCCTTTGGCTTTTTATGTTAATCTAATTGTATCTTTTGATTGCTTTAATGCCATCTTCTACTTTTGGATGTACTTAGATAGGGGATTTACTCCTTAGGCAGATTGTAGCTCTTTGAGCAGTAGTACTGGAATTTATCCCCTTTAAGGACCTTGTAACCCTCTTTTTGTGGCAAAAAATACCCCCTACATGAGGTTTCCCAAAAAAAAAAACCTAAACCCTAATACAACCCTAAACCCTAAACCCTAAACCCTAAACCCTAAAAAAACCCTAAACCCTTAAAACCAATGATCTAAGTTCATTCATGATCAATGTTTGAACTTAACCAAGTCAACATTTGAGCCAAACCTAAACTTGACTCAAAACTTGACCTAAAAGTTAAAATGTGTCAAAACTGAAGCCAAATTGATTGAAACCAATGGGTCAAATTTATCCAAAATGATTATTGAACTTGTCCAAAGTCTCAAATAAAACTAAAGCCTAGTTGAATTTAACTTGACTAAGAGCCAAATTCAAACTTAACCAAAATTGATTGGAAATAAAGATACCAATCCATTTCATATGACCAACTAAGCCTAAAGGGTCATAGTGAGGTAAACCATTTTTTTTAGCTTAATCTAGCCATAGTGTGGAGCTTTGTGAAAGAAAGTTTAATCCCATGGGATTTAGCTAATGATGTGATCTAGGTTGCACGTTGACGGTGTGGGTTGAGTTTGGATCTAATATGAGCTCAATCAAGCTCGGATCATGCCCTTGAAGATGGATGTATCTCCTCTTTCACAGGAAATTATAGAGATGAATCTCTGGCCATCCATCAACGTATTTTGGATGGACAATCGAGATTTGAACACGTAGCACCAACAAATTTCCCCTTTTAGAACCACGACTTTAATCTCTAGATTGATCCCTATATCCCGATGTGGCGTTATAATGTGACAATTAAAGAGCCAATCCCATCATGCCGTGTAGAAAGTTTATATAATTTAATAGGACTAATTAATTTTTATCTTCCGTTAGAAATTTCGGGAGATTTATGCACATACATTAAATTCTTTTGTCAAATTAATATCTAAAATTTTAAACTATATTCTTAGCTTTTTAATTTATGTATATTATGATTAAATCATTAAAAATTTAATAAAAGTCCAAAGCTAAAAATATGAACCAAATCAACCAAATAGAATTTAAAATTTAACTAAATGGAATAACAATTTAGCATGATTATTTCAATTTAATTTTTAATAAATTGAAGTTAATTATATATTTAAAACAAGAAATAAATTAGAAATCCAAAGTGTTTTTTAACTCTTAAAAAGATGCAATTTATAAAAATGTTTGAGTAGCTTACTTTATCCTCAATTAATAGGTGGATTTAATCCTTGAAAAATTTTTATGAATAAGTTGTCTAATGAGATGATAGGTCTTCTTAAAAGTCACACAATGAATGAATGATGCCCTCTTAAACTTTATAGGTGAGTAGTTATATAATCATATAAATTGTGTAATTTAGTTCTTGAAAATAGGACATTGTAGTTTGGCCTTTTTTTTTTATTTTTTTTTTTTTGTCGATGTGGTTAGCATTGTGATGAGCTATGGTTGGAACAACTTTGTGAGGCAAGCATGCGACTATAACATGGAAGTAGGGGATAAATTCTCTTTATAAAAAAAATAAAGAATTTTCATTAGCCTACTTAAAATAAAATAAAATAAAATAGGAAATAAATGGGAAAAATAGATGGTTCAAGATGATGACTTCCCAAAAGGTCACCCATTTTCTATTTATTATGGTGATTCCTAAACCCTAAACCCTAAACCCTAAACCCTAAACCCTAAACCCTAAACACTAAACCCTAAATCCTAAACCCTAAACCTAAATGCTAAAACTCCTAAACCCCAAAACCTAAAATCCAAAACCCTAAAATTAAAGCTAAACCTAAACTAAACCAAAATAAACTAAACCTAAACCTAAACTCTAAACACTAAACCCTAAACCTAAACCCTAAAACCCTAAACCCTAAACTAAACTAAACCCTAAACCTAAAAACTAAACCCTAAACTAAAAAAAAAAAACCAAAACTAAACCCTAAACCTAAAACTATAAAACCTAAACCTAAAAAACCTAAAAACCAACTTACTAAATGTTAAACCCTAAAACCCTAAACCTAAACCCAACCCTCCCTCTCCACTCAGCCTCTCTATTTCCTCATTTTTCTTGTGTTTTCGCTCTCGGCCTTCCCCGATCATATTTTTTGGTTTATTGCTCTGGTTTTGATGTGATTTTTCTTTGACAATGGAGCTTCTGTCGAGCAGGAGAATAAGCCTTCCACTAAGGTAATTTGGACCCGACTTCATCCGTTACTCATTAAGTCCTTCAAGGATGCACTATCGGTTAGAACACTTGCTCTTATTCTTTGGTTAACTTAATCTCTACTTCCTTTGGAATCTACATGTGTGCTGATCTTGATGTGGAAAAATTGGCAAAGCCCTTTTAATTTTCATTAGTTGGAAAATTTTCCTTACATCAACCGACAAATTTGATCCTTCTTTCATAGCCTAAAGCTTTTGGGAGTTTTACTATCGTTGATCGATCTGCATATCCTTATTAATATCTAATGATTTAGCTACTCAAGAGTCTTTGCTCGTCTCCTACTTTGTGTATAATTGTCAAATGAGGTCAAATGGTCACCTCTTTTGGATGTCAAAGAGGAATCCCTATTATTCCTTTGGCCTTTCCAAACATGAGGATACATTATGTTACCCATCAAGTCCTATTTGCGTTGGCTCTCTTTGGTAGGCCTTCAAATTGACCAAGACACTGAGATCTCAACACATTAAATGAGATTGATATTACCAAAAGTACCCTAAAGAAGTTTGGATCGATTCGAAAAAATTTGGGTATAATCAGAAAGTGGAATTTGAAAATTTTCCTATTTTTTGCACACACTGTAAGATCCATGGTCATGATCACTCTGAATGCTTTGTGTTAGACCCTAATCTTAAAAAGAATAAATTGTTGGATCCTAATACCACTCTAGGAAATGAAAAAACCAATAAGTTCGCTCATGTGCCTAAAGCTACTCAAAATGGAACTCACCCTCCTACCCTTACTCCTTTACTATCTAGATTTTCCTATGGAGAACAATCGAGCACAGGTAAAAATAATGATATTGAGGTTTGTAAACTAATGATAACTTAATTAACATTACTCTAACAAGTTAAAGGCAATCCCATCAATAAAAGTTTATATAATTTAAGACTAATTAATTTATCTTCCTAGAAATTTAGATTTACATACATTAAATTCTTTTGTCAAATTAATATCTAAAATTTTAAATTATATTCTTAGCTTTTTAATTTATGTATATTATGATTAAATCATTAAAAATTTAATAAAAGTCCAAACCTAAAAATATGAACCAAATCAACCAAATAGAATTTAAAATTTAACTAAATGGAATAACAATTTAGCATGATTATTTCAATTTAATTTTAATAAACAGTTAATTATATATTTAAAACAAGAAATAAATTAGAAATCCAAAGTGTTTTTAACTCTTAAAAGATGCAATTTATAAAAAATGTTTGAGTAGCTTACTTTATCCTCAATTAATAGGTGGATTTAATCCTTGAAAAATTTTATGAATTAGTTGTCTAATGAGATGAGGTCTTCTTAAAAGTCACACAATGAATGAATGATGCCCTCTTAAACTTTATAGGTGAGTAGTTATATAATCATATAAATTGTGTAATTTAGTTCTTGAAAATATGACATTTTAGTTTGGCCTTTTTTTTATTTTTTATTTTTTGTCGATGTGGTTAGCATTGTGATGAGCTATGGTTGGAACAACTTTGTGAGGCAAGCATGCAGACTACTTACTCTGATAACATGGAAGTAGGGGATAATTCTCTTATGGTACGAAAAAAATAAAAGAATTTTCATTATGCCTACTTAAAATAAAATAAAAATAAAAATAAAAGGAAATAAAATGGGAGGCATCAATAGATGGTTCAAGATGATGACTTCCCAACAGGTCACCCACTTTCTATTTGTTATGGTGATTCTTAAACCCTAAATCCTAAACCCTAAACCCTAAACCCTAAACCCTAAACCCTAAACCTAAACCCTAAATCCTAAAAAAAATTAAACCCAAACCCAAAAACTAAAATAAACCTAAACCCAAATATAAAAATAACCCTAAAACCTAACTAAACTTCCTAAACTAAACCTAAACACTAAACCCTAAACCTAAATCTAAACCTAAATCCTAAACCTTAAACCCTAAACCAAAAAACCTGAACCCCACAAACCTAAAATAAACCCTAAACCCTAAACCTAAAACTAACTAAACCTAAAACCCTAAAACCTAAAACCCCAAACCTTAAACCCTAAATAAAACCCAAAAAACCTAAACCTAAAACTAAACCCTAAACCCCAAAACTCTCTAAGCTCTATGGCTTTGTGTTTCTTTCATTTTCTTGTGTTTTTGGCGCTCCTTCCCGATCATATTTTCTAGTTTATTGCTCTCATTTGGCTACTTATGTGATTTTTCTTTGACATGTGAGGCTTCCCTACACCTCAAACTTGGACGGCTAAGCCTTCCGATCTACAAGGTAATTTGGACCCGACTTCATCATTTCTGCTATTAAGTCCTTCAAGGATGCACTATCGTTAGAACACTTGCTCTTATGCTTTGGTTACAATCTACTTCCTTCCATGAAATCCAATGTAATGCTCGGATCTTGATGTGGAAAAATTGGCAAAGCCCTTTGAATTTTCATTAGTTGAAAAATTTTCCTTACGTCACCCGACTCTTGACAATATTCGATCCATCTCTCATAGCCTAAAGCTTTCAGGAGTTTTCACTATCGGGTTGATCGATCCTAGGCATATCCTTATTCAGCTATCGAATGATTTAGACTACTCAAGAGTCTTTGCTCGTCCAACTTTGTGTACAAATGAGGCTCTTCAAATGGTCCTCTTTTGGATGTCAAAGAGAATCCTATTATTCCTTTATGGCTAGCCTTTCCAAACATGAGGATACATTATGTTACCCATCAAGTCCTATTTGATTGGGGCTCTCTTTGGTAGGCCTTCAAATTGATCAAGACACGAGATCTCACCATCGGTTGCGTATCTTGGTTGAGATTGATATTAAGTACCCTAAAGAAGTTTGGATCGATTCAAAAATTTGGGTATAATCAAAAGTGGAATTTAAAATTTCCTATTTTTTACACACCGTAAGATCCATGGTCATGATCACTGCTTTGTGTTACACCCTAATCTTAAAAAGAATAAATTGTTGGATCCTAATCCCACTCTAAATGAAAAAACCAATAAGTTGCTCATGTGCCTAAAGTACTCAAAATGGAACTCACCCTACCCTTACTCCTTTACTATCTCTTATTTATTGGAGAACAATCTGAGCCTGGTGAAAATAATGATATTGAGGTTTGTGAGGAAACTAATGATAACTTAATTAACATTACTCCTACTTGTAATAATTTTGCATCACAAGACAATGCCTTGACTCATATAAATCATAATGGTGATTTGAATGGGAATCTCAAGTTGGATCAAAATCTCAAAACTAATTCTGGAATTATTCTGAAAAATGTTGATACTTTGGTGACGGACCAAAATTTGAATAATCATCATGGAAATGAGAATGAAATTTGTGTTATTAATGGTGTCACAACCTCTCCTTCTATTACTCTACAGAGTGATATCCATGCTAATCCAATTTCTCAACCTAACTCGATACAAGAAGGAGAAATCACCATTAGAATGCTTTGATAGATCGGTATGAATATCACCAACCACTCCCTTTCATTACATTGGACATAGATAGACTTTTCAAAGCTTAAAAAAAATCTCTTAAAGCTAGAATGTTCACTTAGCTTACTAGAAC
Organism: Cymbidium sinense; assembly: GCA_021442155.1. Lineage (NCBI taxonomy): Eukaryota > Viridiplantae > Streptophyta > Magnoliopsida > Asparagales > Orchidaceae > Cymbidium > Cymbidium sinense. The sequence continues at coordinate 131,002,713 of CM038219.1, forward strand.
TCGATCTTCTCTAACTTCTCATAAATAATTGCTTCATGCTCTCCTTTTCTTCTCTTTCAATTTTTTTGTTATCTCTTTTCATTTCCATCCACCTCATTATGATCAATTTTTTTATTTGGAATGTTTAAGATATTTGGACTCGTCATAATGTTAGAGCCTTTGTCGCACTCATAACATAACCTTACTTGTGTTATTGAGCCATTCATTCACTCTTATAAGATCACCCATATTGCTAGGCGCTTGGCTTTCAAAATTTCTTTTATAATATTAGTAATAAAATTTGGTGTTTTGGGATAATTTAATCAACATTTTCTCGATGATCAACAATTGGTTAATGTTCAAATCTCATTGGATGAATTTTGCTCTTGGTTCCTTTATCTATGCTTCTTGTAATAAAGGTAGGAACATCCTTTGGGATCACTTAAGAACCTTGCCTCCTTGGTTAACAAACCCGGTTGGTTGGGGTGATTTCAACTATTATCGCTTCAAAGGAGGGGGCTCTCCTAGCATCCATTCCTTGGAAGATTTCTCTAATATGATCCTCGATTGCAACCTGATTGATATTGGCTTTTTTTGACTCGACTACATTGGCATAACTCTAGACTTTGGCTTGATAGGACCCTCTTTAATTCCCTTTGGATCAATCAATGGCCCCTCACTTTTGAGCATTTGAGCAGAACTTTGTCTGACCATGCTCCACTTTTGATCTCTATCAAAACTTCTTCCAGTAATCTTTCCTCCCCTACTCCTTTTAGATTCCAAAATATGTGGACCTAACATCGTGATTTCATTAATGTTGTTTTCATTAATTGGATGGCCCCATACAATTTATTAAAGGCATGATTCGGCTTTGGCTTAAGCTTAAAAGACTTAAACAAAACCTAAATTGGTGGAACAAGCATCATTTTAAAAAAAATTTTGCCAATCTCAAAATTACGGAACAATTAGTTTGCTCCCTTGAAGATGTTGTCTTAACATCCTAGTAAAGATGAGTTGAACCGCTAAAGATAACTTAATAAATTATCAGAATATGGAGGAAACCTATTGGCATCAAAATGCTGCTAGCAAACATATTGCTGATGGTGACAGAAATACAAAGTATTTCCATGCTTTTCTCAAAAAAAGGAAACCATTAAACTCCATTCAAAAAATAAAAAATATTAACGATAGCTGGATCACTAATAATAATGAAATTAAAGATTCTGTCATACAACATTTTTAAAATTTATTAAACATCAACCCTCGCTTAGAATCCTCTAACACACAGATCCTTTTATGATTATTAATGATGAAAATCATTTACTCACTTTGTCTCGAGATTAGTAGTACTCATAGCATGAACATGACTCTGTTGGCCGATAATCACTCATTTCTTTCAGCATTATTGGCCTTTTATTAAGTATGACCTTGTCGATGTTATTGTTGATTTCTTTGATGGTTGCTCTTTACCTAGATACTTTTCTAACACTTTAATTGTCTCATTCCCAAAATAATCGATTCTTGGGAGATTTTGACCTATCGCCTTTGCACCTTCTTTCAAAACTCATTACTAAATTAATTAATAATAGGATAAGTCCATGCTCTAAAATTATTTCTCCTAACCGACTTTGTTAAAAATAGAGCTATCGACAATATCCTTCAAGAGATTCATGACATTGATGTTCTACTAGAGGTGGCAACATCCTCCTCAAACTGGACATCTCTAAAGATTTGATAACCTCTCATGGGATTTCCTTTTCAAATCTTACATTTGTTTGGGTTTTCGATAATTTCATCCGCCTCATCAAAAAGTATTACCAATGTTTGGTTCTCTGTTATATGAATGGTGAGTCCTTAGGTTTCTTTACTTCAAGGCATGGCAGACAAGAGACCCCCTCTCTCTCTTTTTTATTATTGTTGAATATCTTTTAGAAGAATGATCTTTTCAATAAAATTCTACCATATTTTTAAAACTCATGGTGGTCTCCCTGTTTCATCTCAATTTTCTGATGATTTTATAATCTTTTGCAATGCCTCTATTCCACATTAAAACTATTAAGAACCTTTTAAATGAATTTGCAAGAAAGTGGTCTCTTCCTCAATGAAAGAAAATATTGTTTTCCTTCCTTAAAATCCTACCAATAAGCTCAACCAAATCTCCAGAATTACTAATTTTCAGCAACATCAACTTCCTATTAATTGTCTTGGGGCTCCGCTTTTTAAAGGTTAGAAAAGATCTCATCTTTTTGATGATCTTATTTAGAAAATCTAAAAAATTTTGTTTGGGAATTTCATTTACTCTCTTTTGGTGGTAGGCTCACCTTGATTAAGAGCACTTTTAATTCCATGCCTTTATATCTCATCCAAACTATTGTGCCGACCATTTCTATCATTATGATTGGCGCCTCCTTAACAAATTTTTCAGCTCAATAACTCCTCTAAAAGAATGCACTGGACCTCTTGGTTTAAAAGTTGTGGCACTCTTGCTGAAGGTGGTCTTGGATGTAAGCCAATCAAAGAAGCTATCCTTTCCTTTTCTATAAACTCGGTAGAATTTTAGGAGTAACAATAGTCTTTGGGCTAATTTTTATGACTAAATATTGTCGGGGTAAACACCCCTCATTTGTCCTAAAGCGAGAGACTCTCATGTTTGGAAAAGACTTTGTTCCATCAAATGGGATGCAATCCTTAATTTTTGGGGATTTAAGCTCCTCCTTCTTTTGGCAAGATAACGGGTGGATGTTGGTCCATTGACGACTTAATCTCTACCCATTCCACTCTTAAAGTGAAATCTTCTGGCAATAATATGTGGAACAATAGTAAGCTTGATTATATTCCTTCTTTTCTCTTGAACAAACTTACTACTATTCTGATCATTCCTACCAATTAAGATCAGATCCTATTTAAGCTTTCACAGAATGGTGATTTCAACTTTAAAAATGTTTGGCTTCACATTAAAGAAACTCATGAATCTTCCAATGTGTTTCTCAAACTTTAGAATAACACTATCCATCTATTCTTCTTACTTGGCATATTTTGAAAAATTTCATCCCGTTGACTCCTTGTTGTGGGGTAAAGGTTTTCAATTACCTTCAAAATGCAATGTTGCTTTCACATTGAGAATGTGAATCATGTCTTTATTCGGCCATTGCTTCTAAACTTTGGATTTGGTATGATGATCTCTTTAACATTGTCATTTACAATGGCTCCTTAACTTTATACCAGCTTCTTGATGTTTATTTTGACAACATTAAAGGTCACATTAAAGTCATAACTATTACTCTTATTTGGTTCATATGGATGGACGAATGATGTAAAACATCATGGGATCCCTATGAATCACATAAGGATAATTCTAGAACTAAAAACAAAATGACTTGTTTAATGCCAATTTAATTAAATACAAATAATTCAAAGGTTGCAAATTTGTGGCCAATAAATTGGGTTTTAACTTTGATCACATCGAAGATGACAAGATTGTTTATTGGGTAAAATCTCATGCTAACACTATTAAAGTTAACACGATGGCTCTCTCATAAAGGTTGGTGGTGGAATTTTTTCAATCTTAATGGTAAAGTCCTATGTGCCTTTGCTTACCCCCTTAATCCCTACTATGTTCCTTTTGCTGAGCTCATGGTAGTATACAAAGCTCTTGAGATTTGCCTTCAAAAAGGTTGGCTCAATATTTGGATTGAGGTGGATGCCCTTCTGCTGATTGATCTCTTGACTTCCACCAAAATGGCATCTTTGTACTACCTTCTTAAGCAAACTAGAACTCTCCTTGAACTCTACCAAATCACTCATGTATGGCATGAGGGTAATGCATGTCTTGATTATCGCCAATCTAGGTGCTATGGATGGAATAAATTCTTTGATCAACTAACCCTTCCTAAACATTTGCATGGCTTAGTTAATCTGGAATCGGGTTTCCTTATCTCAAAAATTAATCTAACCTATTAGATTCACAATACCTCTTTTATTGAACATTTTCTATTTACTGTTGTTATTTTTGGTCTTTCAAGGCATCAACCGATATCCCTTGTTGTTTGTTGATTTCTATGTACATTATTCTTGGTTTAATTGCCTTAGCTTTAATTGGGAGCTTCCCTACTATTTTTCTTGTTGTTGTCTTAGCTTTTGGAATTTTCGTGCATCATCATATTACTCCTTGCTAGTCCTTTCGAGCTAAGTGGCATATTTATTGGTTTCATTATCCCAACCTTGTTTGGGGTCTTGCTATTTTGGATGCTACATCTATGTTAAAGGTTTAATTATTGGCTTTTGGGCTTTTTTTTCATCTTGAGTTGGTTTAATGTATTTCTGAATGTATACTAACTTTCATAAGGAAAGAAAATGCAATACCTTTGTTATTAATGGTTCTTTGTAGGTTTGGTATTGTTTAATGAATTCCTTTTGGTCTTCTCAGGAGGGTAGTTCACTAGCCTAATTTCTCTAAAGGATTTCATTGATAATACCCAAATTATGGCTCTTTGCCTCTTTTTTATTGGCTTATCCTATGGTTACAATAATTGTAGTTGTTTTCTATGGTTGTTGGATTCGGATTCACTCTGTGTCTAACCTTGTGTTTGTTAACTTTTTTGTTGCACTGTTCTTTTTGACTCTTTGTTGTTCTCATCCATCACATCAATTAATTATTTTTACCTTTTGGCTCTTAAATGCATCTAGCTTGTTGGTAATTCTTATCATGGATGTTGTCTTACTCCTCATCTTTGCTTCGGGTTTTCTTTTGTTTTGTTCATTGGCCTCTATTGAGGTTGTGAAGATGGCTTTTATTTTTTTTTTGACTATTTCTTATCTCTCATTTTTAATGTTTGTCTTTGTTAAAACTATCTCTTGTTTTCACCGCTATTTTATATCCACGTTGTTAGTCTTGGCCGACCTCTTCCTTAACTTTTAGGATTTAATTTATTCATTGTATAATTTGAATGGTTGGTTTTACACCCTTCTTTATTTTCTTGATTGTTTGTTGGATCATTGAGTCTTTTATCCAGAATATTCTGGTGTTGTTTATCTAGTTCTGAGTCTTTGGTGTTGTCTTGCTTATTATTTTGCCCAACCTCATATTCCCAACATGCCAAGAGAGATTTTGCAATTTCCTGTTCAATTTTATTAATTCCTTGCAAGTTTGGACTTCCTTTTTTTTCTCGTTTCCTTTAATGTGGTTGTGGGTTTATTTGTTGATCATCTTTATCTGGAAGGTTTTTTTTGTTGATTATCTTTGAACCCTTTCTATTGCTACTTTACATCTCTATTTTTTTATTGAATTTTACATGGTGGGTGCAATTTTTGTTTTATTGCTACCCTTATCTTTATGGTATTATCTATTTCCTATTTCTCGACTATTTTCTTTATTCTTCAACTATTTGGTTATTATAATCTACATCTTTTATAGGTTTTGGTTTATTTTGTTCAATCTATTGAAGTTGTTGATTGGTGGCTTTTGATTTGAATCTCCTTATTGGTTTATTATATGCTTATCATCAATTCTATAAACTACTTTATCGCTGCTCTTTTCTCCATCTTCTTTAGTTAAACTTGTATCTATTACCTTTTTTATTGAATGGGTGGTTCTCTCGCTCATTTTTGTTGTCTTGATTGTTTATTGTCTTGGATATTTTCTATCCTTGTTTCTCAGAATTCTAATGTTGGCTCTATCTTTGTTGGTTGTAGAACTTTAGGGTCCTATGTTGAAGTATTTCCGACTTTGCTTCGATTGTTTTTGGTCATTGGTTATTACGCTTTTTGATCCATGCTTCTATGCTATATCTACTTGGTTACTAACTATTGCAATGTCTTCTCTGATTGAGAGGTTTATGGCCATCTTGATGTCCCTTGTTGTCTTGGTTGTGTTGTCTTGGCTATTTTTTTGTCTTGGTTATCTGTGTCTTTTTTTTCGATTCTAATGAGGACCCTAATTTGAATCCCCATTTTGATTTATCCTCTAGTGGGTTCCAATGTTGCACTAACTATTTTGTTGATGGGGTTGGCTTTCTGATTGCCCTTACTGTTTATGTCTGGGCTATTGTTCATTTCTTGATAGCTGTGATCTACGTTAACTGTTGTTGTTTCTATTCCTATCTGGGTTCAATTAGGCTTGTGCTGCTATCTCCTTGGAATGCAATGTCTATTCTGAATGGGTGGTACTTTGGAATTCCCCTTTTTATATCTTGGTTGTTTGTTGATCGATTATCCAATTTTTTTTGTCCAGATCGCCTCGGGGTAGTTCATCATTATTTCGCTATTTTTGGTATTGGGTTATGCTGCCTTCCTTTACAAATGCTTTTGACAACTTCATATGGATATCATTAAGGGTTTGTTCACACTCATTACTATGATTGGGCTCATTTTGACTTTGCTTCTAGGTTGTACTCCTGGCCTGAAAGATTCATATATATATATATCATATGTTTGGGATGGTGTTACTTATAGGCTCATCGACTTGCTTAGCAGATTTCATCGTTCCTCTTTTTGTTTTCTTGTGGATGGTTTTATGTTGGCCTATTTCATATGTATAAGTATCCTCATGTTAAATGACTATAATGATAATTTTCCATAGGACCCTTATCTTTCTACCCTTTGCAATTTCTCTCTATATTATATATAGTTTTGTTTAGGTTTGCAGGTAATAAAGCCCATAAGACTTTCAACAACTAGTTATTATCTTCTCATAGGTTTGTTGGCTATGATGGCTATGATGATTTCACTTCTTTTTGGTTTGGTAGTAGCTCTTGTGATGTAACTCTTCTGCTGAAGTTTAGATACGCATATTTGCATCCGCCCCAACTTGGTATGACTGAGCTTGAGCCTTCTTTATCACAATTCTTTACTATCATTCTCAGATTATGCTGTTTTCAGTTATCATTATGTCCGTATTACCTTAACTGCTCTAATTTCTTTCCATTTACATTTTTCCAGGTGCTTCTCTCTTGTCCTCTTGTAGGTTTGCTCCCTAGTGTCATGCATTCTCACGTCCTGCAGAGCATTGGCCCTAATCTTCCTTTGGCTTTTTATGTTAATCTAATTGTATCTTTTTTTGCTTTAATGCCATCTTGCTTTTGGATGTACTTAGATAGGGATTTACTCTTATTGTAGCTCTTTGAGCAGTAGTACTGGAGTTTATCCCCTTTAAGGACCTTGTAACCCTCTTTTTGTGGCAATAAAATACCCCCCTACATGAGGTTTCCCAAAAAAAAAACCTAAACCCTAATACAACCCTAAACCCTAAACCCTAAATCCTAAACCCTAAAAAACCCTAAACCTAAACCCTAAACCCTTAAAACCAATGATCTAAGTTCATTCATGATCAATGTTTGAACTTAACCAAGTCAACATTTGAGCCTAACTATTGGCCCACTTGTTGACCCAACTTGACCTAAAAAGTTAAAATGTGTCAAAACTTGATCTAAGCCAAATTGATTGAAACCAATGGGTCAAATTTATCCGAAAATGATTATTGAACTTGTCCAAAGTCTCAATTGGCCAACTAAACCTAACCTAGCCTAGTTGACCTTGAACCTAACTTGACCTAAAGGGTCATATTGAGCCAAATTCAAACTTAACCAAAATTGATTGGAAATAAAGATACCAATCCATTTCATATGACCTACTAAGCCTAAACCAACCCATGACCTAACCCAAATAGGTCAAATGGGTTAAATTGGTCAACTTGACCCATTTGACCTAAATGAACTCAATGAACCAAATTCAAACCTAAATCAAATTAAAATAAACCAAAGCTACCAAAATATTTCAAATAGTCATATAAACTTGACCCAACCCTTGGTTTGACCCAATTTGACCAATTGGTCAACTTGATCCAAGTTGACTCATTTTGACCTAAATGGGTCAACATGAGCCAAATCACATCAAACTAACTCCAAATTCATTGAAACTTGGCCAAACTTATTTTTTCATCATACCAAATATGTCTATACTGAAATCAAGATCAAATGGCTATTTTACACCTAGGACATTGGGTAAATTTTGGCCAAATCTACTTGGAATTTGGTCAAATCCTCTCCATAATCACTTGGCACTCTCTTAGTGTATCAAGTAAACACTAGGGAGAGTGGTGCACCCAACCCAATGGGTTTGGGTCAGCTCAACCTAGCCCAATGGCCAAATTGACCACATGCCTTGAAATGGAACACATGGAATCCTCCTTCCACTCAATTCAAGCACATGGGAAGTTCACCATTCCACTCCTCTGGCCAAACTGAATTTGAGGACACATCTAATAGCTCAAATAACCCACTCCTTGTGGTCAATTGGATCAAAACTATAAAGCATTACTCGACCGTCCAATTGCCAAAGGGGGAGATATACTCCCCCTAATTTGAATTCAATCCATGAGCCGCACACTCGATTGAACCAAGGGAAGTCAGAGAAGTAATTCCTCAGCCTTCCCAAGCTCTCTCAAGCATGAGTCAATTTCCCATTTCTCAGTTTCTCAAGCAGAAAATAGGGGAAGTAAACTCAAATCCAAACTCATTCCACACTCAAAACTAGTGCACTTCCTCTTGCAAACTTCATCAGGGAGATTAATTGAGCTTGCCAAATGCTTCATACAAGCTCTTGAAGCAAGGGAGGAGTGCCCTAGATCAAAGCCGAGCTCAAGTGCAAGTGGAGTTGGTCCATAAGAAGATCTACCCCATCTCAAAGCCTCTAAACTTTAGCAAAGTTTTGCCTCAACTAGATGAAGCTTCTCCAAGGAAATCAAGCACCAGTGAGGTAAACCATTTTTTTCGAGCTTAATCTAGCCATAGTGTGGAGCTTTGTGAAAGAAAGTTTAATCCCATGGGATTTAGCCGTTAGATGTGATCTAGGTTGCACGTTGACGGTGTGGGTTGAGTTTGGATCTAATATGAGCTCAATCAAGCTCGGATCATGCCCTTGAAGATGGATGTATCTCCTCTTTCACAAGAAATTATAGAGATAAATCTCTGGCCATCCATCAACGTATTTTGGATGGACATTGATTTACAAAACACAATTTCCCCTTTTAGAACCACGACTTTAATCTCTGTTGTTCGATTGATCAAATGATTGAGGAGAAAGCATATAGCCTGGCGATGTGGCTATAATGTGACAATTAACGCCATCATGCGTGTAAAGCGCATATGCGTCTGGCCCATTAACGACAGATTAAATACTTAATTATGCTATTTAAATATTCTAATTAATTATGGAAACTTCTAAAATTCATATCGAAGCCTAGAAAAATCAAAAAATATGAAATAAATTGCATTGGATAGAGAATTGAATGTATAATTTCTAAAATTAATTTCAAAGGATTTTGAATAGGATTTTTTTCTCTAAATTTGGATTTTATTAGAAATATTATTTTACTAATTACCCTCTAATTACTCTACCGATTAATCCTAAACTTTTTGTGTTTAATTAGTGGGATGACTCCTGCCTCCCCTAATTTTCTTGGGATTTATTGGTGGCTTAATTAGGAGAATTGCTAGTTCATTCCTTAATCACTCCCTTAATATAATTAGGCTTAATTAAGGGCATAATTAGTGGTTTAACCCTCTAAATGAGTCAATTAAGTTTTGATTGAGTGAGTATGAGGTTTAGGGAGTAATTTTGGGATACTTTCCTTGAGATATTTCCTAAACCCTTTTTTTTTCCTTAATCCATCCTTAATTTAGGATTAATTCACTAATTACCTCATTAATTAATTTCATAAAATTTTAAAACTTTCCATAACTCAATTAATCTATCTTGGGTAGATGCTTAGGTGTTCAAGAGCCTAAGTGCATAAGGAAATCAAAACTCAATTCACATGTGAGAGGTGTTATGAAATTACTTAAAATTAAACTCCTTAGTTTAATTAATCATTAATCATGAGCCAAATGCATTAGGCCATTTTTTTCCTAGGTGCATTGCTGATTAAATTCCTTGTGTGATTTTATGTCATCTCGTTGGCTCATAATTATTTGATTAACAATGCTAAGGTAGTATAGGTAAGGGGTAATTAACATATTTAATTCGTACCTTAACATAACCAAAGCATAAAATTGATCTAATCACCTAAAAATTAAATTAAGACAACCAACATATGTGGGAATGGGTTAGGAGCAGCAAACTCACTTCACATTTCTCAAATTAAATCAAACTCAAAACAAAATCAAACTTTCTTAAAAAAAATAATTTGATTTATTTTAAACTTTCTTATTTCATGAGATTTTCTTTAAGAATTAATTAGGGTGAATGTGTTTACATTCTTTCATCACTTTAGTTCTTTCGTAACATGTTAAATATGTATGTCACATGAATTTTATGCATTCATTATTTTCAAAATCAAATGAAATGAAATATTTTCTTTATGTCAAATTGCATGTTTTGGCTAAAGTAAAAAATATGAATGATATTATCACTATTAAATTCAAAACTATTTTCAAAATCTATAAATCAATATCAAAATTGAAAGTGTGCTACTTATATTAGTTATGAGCTTGCATGTGGATATAATATGAAGACATGCATAGTTTCCTTCTTTCTTTTAGTATAGTTTTGAATAGGATTTGACAAAGTGTATAGTTCATTTGAAAAGAACATAACACTTGCCTAATTCCTTTCTATTCATTCTATACTATTACTTAAGATATCTACACTTGCACATATCAGATAAACAAAAAAATAAATCAACCAAATACAAACTTTTTTGCATCTTTCTTTTCCATTCATTTCTTTTGTACATATGCTTGTATTTAAGGAAAGTGGTATATTAGTCTGGACAACTGGGTTGAGGAGGCTTCTTAGTACCTTACACCCTTAAGCTAACAATGGCATCGTACTCACTTATGCCTTTCATATATATACATGTGTGCATGTGAAAATGGATAAGAAAACCTCTTTCTACTTAATGAAAATCATGCATCATAAAGCATTCAAATTTTCTTAAGTAACTCACTTAGCATTCATCATAAAGTGTGCATTCTCATTTGTATGTATAGATATCCTTAGGATACATACATATGTGTTATACATGTTGGGAAAGAAATGAAGTGATGTGTGTTTTGTGAATTTAGTTCACTTTACTTAATCTTAAAATGTCTTTCTTTTTGAATAGGTTTATTTAGAATTGATCTAAACTTAGGATTAATTAAAATACATAATAAAACATTCACTAAACAAAACTAAACATGAATCCACTTTAGAAATTACTTATAGGAAGGAAAGAGAAGTTCTCTTCTTTCTCTCTTAAAACTTAGTAATTAATTGGATTCACTCAAACCTAAACAAAGCATCAAATAAAATCAACCCAAATCAACTAAACACTTAAATAAACCACCCATCTAAGTTGAACATCTTCACACTTAGAAAATCCAAACTTAAAACCATAGCTAAGCATACCACACAAACCTTTAAAGCACACACATTAGTTAAGTCACCACTTCTAGCTTTAGGTTAGGGCAGTGCATGGTTTGATGTTTGCTTTTATTTTGTGATGTATTATTTATATTCTGGATGTTAGGATGAATGTGCATAAAATGAATGGCAAGATGATTTAGGTTAATCATTATTTTCTACAGGGGATTGTGCTTAAGGGGTACTGTAATAAATATATAAATGATTTTGTTGTACAGGTGCTTATACCCCTAAGTATAATCCAATAGGTTAGGTGGACTTGGTTACCCATGTGTGGGGTACTAAGTCTAACATACATGCTTGGGATTTGTATGGTTTGTTTAGCTAATCTCTATTTTGTAGGTATTAGATAGATTTATTTTTCCTTTTCATGTAATTTTTACAATTAAGATTTTGGAATGAATGTTATGGGGGATTAGGATGAGCATTAGTCATAAGATTACATCTTATGTACCATGTGAAGCCTTTGGAACAACAACCTTCCAACCATTCAAAAGAAATAACCAAAAGAATAAGGAAGAAAAGAAGAAATGAAGACCCCCATAACATGAATTTCCTTACTTTATTGTAAATTAATTCATTGGTAATCTGTGTTGTATAAGAGAAGAGCTCAACTACCCAATTTATTTTCAGGTTTGTGCAGTGGTGCCCGACCACAAATGGTCTTTTATTCTTTTGCGTTAGCTTTATAAAATATGTGATAATTTATTTAACTTATGCATTAATATGGCATATTGTCCTAGTTTCTTCCTTGCTTGATGTATGGCCTGGATGATAAAAATAAATATTTCTACCAAATTAATCAACTCAAAATTAAAATAAATAACTCATAACATTTTAAAGCCTAAGTTAAAATCAAGATAAAAGAATTAGCAACCCTTAGTTGGATGAGTATTTCTTTTATAACATCATGCATAAAAGCATATTATTTCACTCTTGATTGAGGGCTTCCACCTTGCTAAAAACTTGGCTTTTGAGAGCCATGTTGGAAATACACCTCCTCCCTTCTTGCTGATTTTGGCCAATAATCTTACTTCTCATGCATTAGGCATATGAATCCTATAAGCCTGAGTCAAATGATTGTCCAAAATGAATATAATATGTAATATATTTTGCATTAGATCTAGGTCATTTCATGCCCTTACATGATCTAGTCTCTAGGGAGTGAGTTTAAGGACTCTTTCTAAATAAATAACATTAGCTATCTTGCATAAAGCATATGACTTGCCTACATGAATTTAAAATCGAGGAGTTAGTTGGTGGCCACCCCAGGGTAAGTCCAAGCGGTGGTTTTGTCCTCTCTTGGAGGCAAACCAAATACCATCTGCCTTAGATTTAGGTTTGCTTCCCTCGCAAAGCTCTAGATTTAGGTTCAGGTTGCTTCTCCTTCTATGGGTCATAAGCATAAATCCTCACCTCTTAGGCATTTCCATAACCTTGTATTATGGAATTATAAGCCCTAAATTTTTAATGAAAATTCAATTCAAATAAATAACTCAATCTCAAAAACATAAAGCCCAACCATAGGATAGTTAAGATGCCCATTAAATTTTCTAGTATCATGAGAAACTCCTACTTATCTTCCCTTGACTTTGATAATAATTCTTTCTCTTTGATCAATCCCATTTGATCTTTCAAAATAAACTAATCGATTGATAGTCCTACCAAGTAAAATCATTACAGACAATGATCATTTATCTTAATCGAGAGTATTCCTAGGGAATCCCATTCCTTAGGATGTAATTAACTATAGGGGCTTGCCCTTGTCAGGAACTTAATGAACTCAGTTTAAAATAAACCCTACTTTACTTTTTCATGAAAGTAGAGGAAGAATCTTTGGTACACATTAAGACCCATTGTCCTTAGGAGTCTTTGTTGAGGCGATTAGGTCCATTGTAGGGCGGTGACTTCTATCTTTCGAGATTGTACACCCCTCCTCAGTATCATACCTGATCACCCTCAATAAGAACATCTGCGGATATATGTTTTGTCAAAAATGCATAAAAAGAGAAGTATATTTCTATCTTCATTTTATCCAGATGAGTGAAGATAAGTATACATTTTCTCTTAGAAATATAAAATTTTCCAAATTTTTCGTGACTTCACTGGGGATGGTTCCTCTCTCCATATTTGGTAAATAATCATTGTCTCTAAGTATCGATAGTGGGTTTGTACTTTTGTATAAATCCAAGACTATCTTTCTTTTCTGTTGGCACTTAGCTTATTTCATCCTTAAGTTGAGTTAGCCAACATCTTTAGGTTTTAGGATCTCATACCACAGAGGTCTTAAAACCCTTGTTGGGTTCCCCAATGGGTAAAAATAAAAGCTTAATCAAAAGAAATTAATTAAAGACTTCCTCCTTATCATTTTTATGTTAAGGAAAGGTTCATTCGAAAATAATAAAGGCAAAATAAATCCTTCATGAAACTCTTGCTTTCCAAAAAGCACTCTTTCAAAATGCACATAATAAAATATTTTTGCACAAAAGTTTTCCTAAATCACCTTCATCTAACAATCTTCATGATTGTTATATGTAGGATCATCTTTATAAAAATAAAATTCCAATAATTACATTTTCTAAAAATACAAATGAGTTTCTTCACTCAATTCATTTTTGGTGAAGACCTCATTTTCAAAAATAAAAATTTCAACAATCATATTTTAAAAAGCATAAAAATTGAAGATGGGATTTTCCATTCAATGTATCCAAATGTGTTGAATGAATATTACCTCTTCAAGCGAAATCATAACTTTGAAATTTTATTTAACACATTCCACATGTGTTAGGTTGGGATTTTCATAATTTCAAAAAGCACATATGAAACCTCTCCATTCAATATACTCACACTTATTGGGTGGAGGTTTCATTTTCAAACAAAATCAAAAAATAATATTTTCAAAAGCGCATATGAATATCTCCATTTAATATACCCAAATTTATTGAATGGAAATTTCATTTTCAAATGAAATAACATAATTTTGAAACGCCACTTAACATATTTCATATATGATTGGGTTGGGATTTCCTCTTTCAAAAAGCAATAATCGCACACTAAATATACACCTTTGAAAAATGAAACATAATTGTTTTCCATCTTACATACCCAAATTAAATGGAAATCTCCCTTTTTTCAAAATAAACAAAAACAAAATATTTCAAAATACATTTGAAACTCCATTTTAGCATACCCCATTTGCTAAAATGAAGTCTCCCCTTCTCAAAATTCAAAACAAAAATTTGAAACACCCTTTTTGGAAATTCATTTAGCATACTCAAATTTGCTAAGTGAAATTTCCATTTCACAAAATTTTCAAGAAACACTTTTTGAACTGCATTCTTTAGCATACCATATTTGCTAAAGTTAAGTCTTCATTTTCAAAATAAAATCAAAACAAAACAATTTTGAACACATCTTTGGAATTCCATTTTAGCATACTCAAATTTGCTAAGTGAAATTTCCATTTCACAAAATTAAATGAAACTTCATTTTAGCATACCATATTTGCTAAAGTGAAGTCTCCGCTTTCAACCAAAAATTAAATCAAAACTAAAAGAAACACATTAGGATCCCCTTAGCATACTTAAATTTGTTAAAGATCCTACTTTTCAAAATCAAAACAAAATCAAAAGAAACACATTAGGTTTTTCTTAGCATACTTAAATTTGCTAAGAATCCTATTTTCAAAAAATTTCCCAAAAATAAAACACACTTGGAATTCCTCATTTAGCATACCCAAATTTTCTAAATGAGAAACTCCATTTCTCTTTTTTTTCAATCACAAAAAGATTCACAAAACAAAACAAAGAAAGAAACAAAAAGAAGAAATTGTTTTCAAACAACTCACTTAGCATACCCAAATTTGCTAAGTGAGTGGATTCCAAAATATCAAATCAAAAATAAAACTAATTGACCCTTACTTTAACATACTCAAATTTGTTAAAGGGAAGGGCCCTCAAATCAAAATCTAATTTCAAAAATGAACCTATGGAAGCATCTTTCTAAAAATATTTGGACTCATTTTCAACATACCCAAGTTTGTTAAAGTGGATTCCATATTCAAAAATTCCTCTTTCCAATCAAATCTCTTCTTCTCTAAATCCATTTGAACCACGCTTAACACTTCCAAGATGATAGATGTGAGTTCAAATTTTAAATTCAAATTCAAAAATCAATAAGATAGAAATTTGATCCAAATTTGTTTTCATTTCAACTTGATCGTCCATTTGCTCAGTTTTCGATTTTGATTATGGCTTCTCAAAAGTACATGTTTACCTTTCCCCACGGGATGGACTTGGCCTTGGATTAGGCCAGCCTTCCTCATGCTGTTTATGCCCACCTCATTCATTTGATTTGAGGGCGAGATTACGAGGGCATTCCCCTCATAAAGTGTGACCATAGTGGTGAAGCGATTCAAATTGACTGCCATCGACTGATGTCCCTCATTAAGAGGAAGGCAAGGATCCTATAAAAGTAGTGTCAGATCGTGATAGCTAGTGCCAAGTTATTTCCCGTACTACCCCAGTAAGGGCTAACAGCCACTCATTAGCACCCCTCCTCTGATCCCAGAGATTGCCTCTCCAGCTTTTGAGGTTGGATCTAGTTCTTACTCCACTCACCTACCAAGACTCGAGAAAAAATTGCATGATTGTATATCATACATGCATCAGTGGAGGACTACTGTGGGAGGAGTTACCCACTCAATTTCTCCATTTGAACCCATTTCATCCTCTCTCGGTCAGAGGATGCTAGGAGGATCTCTACTTCACCTCCACCGGTGAACCCCACAATCAGCCGGAAAGGTGAGTCATATGTTGGCCTCCATTCATGCCAGTTGGAGCTACTGGATGTTGAGTTCAGGGCTCAATTTGACTTGAAATCTATCAACCCCCGCAATGTGGGGAAACATCTATGGTAGGAGAGGCTGGAGGCCCATACTACCATATCACCGAGAGAGGCGAGGTTTTGCCCCTCACTCATTTTTCTCACGCTACTGCCGATCACATAGATAGTATCCTACTTACCTGGATGCCCCATCATAGAAAGAGGGTCCATGTTCTGAGAGTGTCCCACCACACGCTCTACCCCCACCATCACCGCTCACATCAGATCTCCAGTTCATCAAGGCCCATGAAGGCCATGGGAGAAGACCCCATGATCCGGGAAAGGATCCCATTCCATCTACACCACCGTGGTGAGGCCGAGCTCTCGCTGACCTTCAGTTGTGGTGCGAAAAGGAATGGACCAAGCATAGTGGTCATCCCTTCATCACCACTCAACAGATAGATTATTGCAAGAGGTAGAGGAGAGATGCCCTTGCACCCATGATAGTAGAGCCTCCTGGAGTGTCACCCATTTCAGTCGTGATAATCGGAGTGCATTTCTTCTACAGCCCTCACAAGATTGATTCCAAGAGGGGGAGGTCGGCCTCACACATGATGTGATCCCATCACCGGTCACCAAAGCATTTGTGCTTCAGATCGATCTTTAGATGACATAATAGCTCATTATTTCATGGAAAAGAAGGAGATCCTAGGATATGATTGGTCTGATAAGGAGAAGATCAACTTTGATCCTAATGAAGATGATTTGTTAGGAGACTCAACCAGGGTTTGCATGGTAGATACCAGGGGATCCCTCCTCAGGGAGTAACAAGCTATGGAAGGTGATGAGGTTAAGTAGGAAGACATAGCCCAATCAGCCCAACACCTCTAATATCAATTAAAACAAAAAGATGAACAAATAGATAGGATGGTGAGGCAACTTGAGGACTTGTTTGCAGTAGTCTCAGTACTTCAGAAATAAGCCCCAACAGTTCATCAATGAGAAGACTAATGAAGTTGGTGCATGTCTTCACCAAGACTTTACCTCCAAAAGAAAGGTAGCAAAGCATGTATAGGAAGGTAGTGGAAAGTACCTCCATATAGAGAAAAGATATCAAGTCTATGGTTGAGTAGAAGGTGAACAAGCTCAAGCCTGGAGGATCATCCAAAAGGTATACCCTACCCAGAGGAATTCGATACAATCCAATATCCCAAAGGCTTCATACCACCATCCTTCAAGAGTTTTGATGGCAGTGGAAACCCAAGGCAGCATATTGCACACTTCAAGGCTAGTTAATGCAACACCGGTGGCAGCGACGCTTTACTATTCTACCTTTTCATCAGTAGCCTAGTAGGGATAGCTTTTGATTAGTATGCTAAACTTTTCAATAGTTCACTAAAGGCATTTGTTAAGTTGGATCAACTCTTTATCAAGAGGTTTGTTGGAGCTCAGCAAAGGGTTACTATTGTCGATCTCATTATAACACAACAACACCTAGGTGAATCCTTTGTTGACTATATTCATGATAACTCGAGTATAAAATGTGATCTGTTTTGAGTAGCATGCCATTGAGATTCTTCTAAAGAATATCCATGGCTCCTTCATGCTTAAGGGCTTCACCATCAAAACCATAAAGTTAATCAACAAGGAAGTCTACAAGGAGAGGCCAGTTATATTTTCAAGACCTTGCCCAAAGCAAAGTCAAAAGAAGAAGCCAAGAGTGATAAAGGGAAGCAACTAGCTAGATCGGCCGAGAGACCACCTCAAGAACTTTGCTTCCACCTCCTCTACCACCATCGAGATAGCCCTATCGGCCACCACAACAGCCTCCACAACCTACTCAACCTCCTCAATCATATCATCAATAGCAATGGCACGCATATCCACCACTAGGTAGCTATGGTCCACTTACTCTTTTGGATAAACTTAATAAGCCTTATTCATTTAAGAGGGAGGTAATCAGGAAGATCTTTAAGATTTTCACCCAGCCTAGAGACCAGGAAGTGGGCAAAAGCCATGATCCTAACTTTTCCCTACTGTATGCTAGGTCATGTTTTGGAGATTGCTTCAATTTACTTTGAACATACCAAGACTAGTTATCCCAAGGAATACCTTGGAACAACCATCTAGTTCCATTAAAGTAATCCTTGGGGATACTTGTGATCCTTCCAAAACCAAAGAAGGTTGGGATATCTCTTTATCCAAAACCTCAAAAAAGATTTTTTGGAAGATCAAAAAACTTTTCTTGCAGGTGCTTGAGTCAGCTCAAACCTCCAACATCAAGGAAAGTTTACAAGTTGCTAGAGCCAACTCAAGGAAAGGGGAGCAAACAAGAATAGCATGTGCCACTGATACTAATAGCAACCACCGACCGACTCCACTCTACCACAGCTACCACATCAGCAGCTACCATTACTTCAACTAGTTCTTCTTCTACTAGTAGACATCTTGTATTGGCAAATGAGGGCATCAAATCCCTCACCCCCTTACTTTACTTGATTTCTACTTTGTACCTCCTATCAAATCCAAGAAATTGAAGAATAAAGCTAGCTTGAATTACATATGTCACTGATGGGTTGTCTACTTCTATTCTTAATGATAACTCTTCAAGTCAAAATAACTATAACAATTTCTCCTCTTTTGATTGAGTTTGACTTTCTACTCTAAATGCTATGGGTTCACCTCTTGAGATAGACCTAGAATCATCTGATTCTGAGAGCCCCATAGGAGAAGCTATAGGTGAGCCTGAAGCACAGGTAGAACCTTCCATTGCCCTGCCATAAGAGATCACCAAAGTCGACCTCCGTAGTGGCAAGGTTCTACCTCCTAGGGTAGCACCTCAAGATAGATGGAAATAAGTCATTGGTTTAGAGGAGCAAGAATCCCTCCATAGGATGCTCCACCCTTGGATATGCTTGTGGAGGATCAGCCCAAGGTGGACTACAATGTCCTTTCTCATCTAAGAAAGTTTTCATCTAAGCTAAGCATATACGATGCCTTTGTCTTATCCAAAGAGATGAGAGAATCATTAATCAAGGCTCTCCTTGATCCTGAGATATGCTTAGCTTAGCTGACCACTATTAATGAGGAGGCACATTACACAAAAGAAGCTCAAGGGATTACTTTCATAGATAAAGACCTTCTTCTGGGAGACTTGGAGCATAACTGTCCCCTCTACATCACAGTTGACATGGGAAAATTCATACTCGCTAGAGTTGTCATCAATCCAGGTGCATCGGTGAACATTATAAGTCTAAAAACCCTTGCCTATTTGAGGATCGACATCTCCACACTTCATGGAGATGGATGATGTTGAGAGGACTCAATGAACAAGGTGAGCGGGCTTTAGGTTCCATAGTGTTACCTATGGAGATAGGTGACTGGAAGACTGAAGCCAAGTTTTACATCATTGATTTGAATACTTTGTTCACTACTTTTCTTGGTAGGCCTTGGATATATCAGAACAAGACAATTCCATCTTCCCTCCATCAGTGCATCAAGTTTAGAAAGGATGGTCAATGGAGATGAAAAGCCATTTTTAATTAAAAAGGTTAAGATTTATGAGGATGAGACCTACTATCTTGCTCAAAATACCCTTTCTCGTGAACTTGGACAAAACTTAAATTCAAAAGAAAAATAAAATGAAGAAAAAGAAAAGGCAAAAGAAAAAGTAAAGAAAAATGAAAATCCAAGTGAACAAGAAAGGGAAATTGAAGAAGAAGTAGATCTGCATATCACATTCCACCCACAGTTCATTCCATCACATATTGACATGTGGGTAGGATTACTCAACCTCCACCGGGCAGTGAGTCAAAAGAGGCAATAGAGGTGGAAGACCCTTTTCACCAACAGGGTTTATGTCCCAGTTCAGAGGAGTACCCTTACTATTCACATAGACTTAGAATCTAGCTTAGAGGACGAGTCTAATGTGATTAGTATACTAGCCAACCCCTCTCAGTGGGTTCCATTGGAGGTGACTTTTAATCCAAAAAATGATGAAGATTGGGCCTCTAGACAAAGCAAAGTATTCAATCAAGTTTTATGTGAGACTATTAAAAGAGGGAACCTTAGCTCTAACCTCACTTTCACCTCAAAAGTTGAAGGTTTAGTAGTTAAGGAAGCCCCTAAATCTTCCAAAGGATATGAAGTCAAGAGAATTCTTTTGGGATCATCATCCTCAAGTCCTGAAGTTTATGTAGAACGTGAGGAGGATACATTTAAATAATTAATAGAATTACCATTTGACTTTTACTCGCCTTGTGTTCATAATCTTATACAGAAAGGTTTGGTCCCTCATCAATGGTCCAGGCATAGGTTAGAGTATTTTGAGAAGCTATAGAATAATATAGGCAGGGAAGCATAATCAAGAGAAGGACTAGGATTTGATACAGTGGGTCTAATCAATGACGATGATTATTTTTTAGTTGTTATCAATCATTTAGAGTCTGATAGGTTCTTTTCACACAACACCAACTCTTATGAGAATGTGTGTTTAGAAACCTCAGATGATCTAGATGATCTCCAAATCAAGAATACACCTCGAGAATTTGAAGGAGATTCATTCAACAATTGACAAGCTTAAAGAAATTAACCTCGGGATAGAAGAAAACCCATGCTCGACATACATTAATTCGTTGCTGAAAGAAGAAGAAACCAATGACTTAGTTAGGCTATTGATTGAATTTAAGGACTATTTTGCATGGAGTTATGAAGAAATTCCTGGATTATCTCCTGACATAGCAGTCCACAAACTAGCAATAGATCCTAGCACTAACCCTATCAAGCAAGCTCCTATACACATGCGATTAGAAATTAAACAATATGTCATTTATGAAGTCAAAAAACTGATCAATTCTAGTTTTATCAGGCAAGAAAAATACCCTACCTAGTTAGCCAGTGTCATACCAGTTAAGAAGAAGAATGGTCAAATTCATATATGCGTCGATTTCAGGCACTTAAACAAGGCATGTCCTAAGGATGAGTTTCCTCTTCCTATACCAGAACTAATGGTGGACATCGCCTCATCTCATGTAATTTTCTCTTTCATGAATGGGTCATCTGGCTACAACCAAATCAAGATGTCTCCTAAATATGAAAGAAACACTGCTTTTCGATTCCCGATTGAAATCTTTTATAGGGTCATGCCTTTTGGCCTTAAAAATGCTGGTGCTACATACCAATGGATCATGATGCAGATCTTCAATGAACTCATCCATCATCAGGTTGAGTGCTATGTTGATGATGTAGTAGTCAAGAGCAGAGAAAAAGAAGATCACCTCTTTGACTTGAGAGTAGTTTTCAAATTGTTAAGACAATATAACCTCAAAATGAATCCCCTGAAGTGTGCATTCAGAGTAGCTTCAGGAAAATTCCTTGGGTTTGTTGTTCGACACCAGGGAATAGAAATAGATCCAGAAAAGATTAAAGATATCTTAGAAATGATACCTCCTAAGAGTTTAACTTAACTTAGATCCTTCCAAGGATGGTTGGCGTATCTAAGACTCTTTATTTCCAACCTATTAGGGAGATGCAAGCCATTCTCAGCACATGTCAAAACAGATGCCAAGTTCAAGTGGGATGATAAGTGTTAGCATGCCTTTGAAGACATCAAGCAGTATTTGGTGAAGTCGCCAAGTACTCTATCCTGGCGCCACTCATCCTCTACACTACTGCATTGGATAACTCTCTCGGCACTCTATTGGCCCAAGCCAATGATGAAGAGAAGGAGAACGCTCTCTACTACCTCAGCTATCATTTTATTCTTACTGAAGCAAACTATCCACCTATTGAGAAATATTTCCTAGCTTTGATCTTTGCCTCTCAAAAGCTACAGCACTACATGCTTTCTCATAAGGTGATCTTGATCTCCAAAACTAATTCATTGTAGTACCTCATGACATGACCAACACTATCTGGATGTTTGGCATGATGGTCCATGATTCTCTTGTAGTTTGATAGCACATTCGGACCCCACCGTGTGATAAAAGGATAAGCACTAGCAGATTTCTTAGTAGCACACCCACTTCCTATTGATTCTCCGCTTAGTGATGATCTCCCTGATGAATAAATCATAAACTTAGGGCAGGGTAAAAATCACCGTTGGGAGATATATTTTGATGGTGCAGCTTATTTTCATAAAGGGGAAGCATCATGATCTACTCTTCTAGGAAAGGCAGGGGTAGGAATAGTTCTCCTAATTCTAAACCACGATGTTATGAGATTCTTATACTATCTTTCTAACCCTTGCACCAAAAATGAAGGCAAGTATGAGGCTTTGATTACTGGTCTGGAGTTAGCTATCATAGTGTGTGTCAAGAGCATAAATATCTTTGGGGATTCTCAGTTGGTCATCAATCAGATTGTCGGATCCTACAAAGTTCTCAAACTCAAGCTTCGTCATTACCACGATTATACCATGAAGCTGTTGGCCCGAATTCTTGAAGTCACCATCTACAAGGTTCCTCAAGCAGAGAACGCATTAGCAGATGCTTTAGCTAAACTTGCTAAAGAATTGGCATGTCTGGAAGATGAGTACATTCCAATAAGTTTCTAAAATAGATAAGTCTTATCCCTAATTGATGCTGAACTCATCAAGAGACTTTCTCTTGAAGGGGAGATTGTCATTTCCTATAAGGACAAGGAGCTAGATTGAAGGCAACCATTCATAGACTATTTGAACACCGGCAAACTACCTCAAAAAAAGTCACAAGCCCATCAGGTGAAACAGAGAGCTCTCTCCTACGCTCTCGTGGATGGTACCCTGTACCGACGGTCCTTTGACCAAATGTGGTTATGTTATCTAGACAAACACAAAGCTTGTGGCATTATAATTGGGGTACATTCAAGTCTATGCAGAGTGCATCAATCCAGTCTGAAGATGAAGACAAAAATTAAGAGACTAGGATACTACTGGCCTTCGATGATTACAGGCTGCATAGATGTAGCTAGGAGATGCCATCAGTGTCAGGTACACGGTGTGGTCCTCCACCAACCACCCAATATTCTACACCCTATATTGGCCTCATGGCCATTTGAGTGTTGGGGTACTGACATTGTGGGTTTGATCGCTCCTCCTTCTTCCAAGGTTCATCGATTCATCTTAGCTTCCACCGACTACTTTTCCAAGTCGACGGAGGCAATTCCACTCAGAGTGCCATGCTTCAGAACCATATTGTTTAGAGGTTTGGGATGCCTCAATGAATTATATCCGATAATGATACTACATTCAAAAGCACCAAAATCAATAGCTTCGCCAGAAGACATGGTATAGATTGGAGATACTCCAACATCTACTACCCAGAGCAAATAGCTTAGTGGAAGCATTCAATAGAACTCTCATTCAAATACTAAAGAAGACTCTTGATGATAACAAACGATAGTGAGGCTGATTGAAGCCTCAGGGCCTACTGCACCACACATACCAACTCCAACTCACCATTTTTTTTAGTGTATGGGTCTGAGGCCATTCTACCTTTAGAAGTTCAAGTCCGTCACTAAGGATAGCATTGAGTAGCAAGATCACTATAGAGCAGAATGCAAAGTTGTGATTAGAAGAGCTTGAAGGTTTGGAGGAGAGTCGCCTACAGGTGTGCCAGAATCTCAAGTTGTACAAGGCCAAAATGATTCAAGCTCATAACAAGTTGGTCCGCCCTAGGTCTTTCTGAGTAAGAGAACTTGTGTTAGTCCTAAAGAGACCAATTATTGCCTGTCAAAAGATGGGAGGTAAGTTTGAACCCACTTGGGAAGGCCCTTATGTCATAGAGAATTCCTACCAGGGAGGATCTTACCAGCTTATTGATTATAAAGGGGAACACCCGATGCTTCCAATTAATGGGCTCTATTTGAAGAAATATTACCCATAAAAATCATGTTTGAAAACAATTCTATCAATCAATAAAAATTTGATTTCATTTCATCAAAATCTTCTTTTCTTTCAAAGCGTTGTTTCCTTTCCTTAATCGCCACATTTGTAAGAGTCCCCAAGTATCTATGGCATCCTCTCTTCCACAACACAAACACAATCAAACACAATTTTTTGGTGCTCTTAGAATAGGTGTAAGAGAACTCGATAGGCATCCTATTTCGATTAGCACAATTAGGGTAGGTGTAAGAAAACCCCAAAGGCATCATATTCCCTTTTAACACGAACACAAAAATAAACACATATCTTTTGTCTCGGGCTACTTTGATCTAGGAGCAAGCCCCCATATGGCACTCACTCATTAGCTGCTCTAGGTCGGGTCTACATGCTACCTCATTAGTATGTCACCCCAGTGGTCACTTATTTGGAAGATATGAGTCTCTGTACTTTCTTCCTAACTTGACCATTGCAAACCAATGAGTGCCTTCGTAGTGTGGTAGACTTCACTGCCCACCCAGTAAGCTACCTTATGTTGATTTTGTTTAAGAATATATGAGTTCCTGAGCTTTCTTCTTGAATTAATCATCATGATCTAACTAGGTCGAGTATACTTGAGGTTTAGGGTAAGTGCTCAGAGACTCCTTTCCTCTTGACTATGTTCAGGTCAATATAAGTCCCTAGGCATTCACTCGAGTCTCCCTATGGCACCATCGAGTCAATCTGACTATCCAGAATCGGCCAGAGGAAGATGAGTCCCAGCTTTCTTCTTAGGTTGATTTGCAAACCAACGACACCTTATTGGTTGATGTTTGCTATTCGACACTCACCCGATGGATACACCACTCTTGGCGCATGTGAGTCCCTGCTTTCTCCTTGAGTTACACCCAAATACCTATTTAATATATGACTAGCCATGTCATCTTCTCTGAGGGTTTTAGATTAAGCTCATCTCCACCTATTTGGATCACGTCATTTGTGACCCCATTTAGATGCTACCCGGGTTACTCTTGGATTGGATAATCTTCCTTCCTCTGTGGTAGAAGTTGTGGATGCAATTCTCCCTTGGATCAAGAAATAGATAGGTCTAGGCCGATATAAGCTCATTCTCAGTTTGATCCCTCAAAAATAATCTGGATAAACAAAAATAAATAAATTAATTCACTTGTGGATTAGGAATTCAAGCCCCAAAGGGTCTCTTCCCAAGCGTGCATCCTATCTTTAAAGGTGATAACTCCATATAGAATTGCTACTTGAGATAAATCCTCTGTGGTACTCACTCAGTGCCCTTAGTCTAATCTATTTTTCAATAAGCAGGTTACCTGGCGGTCATTCCTCTTTGGAAGATATAACACTATGATGCATTCTTTCTAGCATGACTATCACAAATCGACGGGCATCCCTAGGTCTGGTTTGATTTGTTTCCTAAAGCAACCGATCACCCCAGTGGTCTTTTATAGTGGAAGATGTGAGTACTTGAGCTTTCTTCTCTAAAATTGACCATTGCAAACCAAAAGACACTTCTTTGGTAGGATAGTTCTCCCATCGGTCGGGAAGCTATTACCTTTAGTTCAGTAAGTCTGAGATAGGTCTAGGCTAATATAAGCTCATTCTCAGTCTGATCCATCACAAACCAACGGAATCCATAAAAAAAATCTAAAAATAAAATTAATCTTGACTATCTTTGAGTTGATTTAAGTCCCCCAGTGACATTCACTCAATAGTCAGCCCTAGGTCGGGTTTGATTTGTTGCCCAAAGCAATTGATCACCCCAATGGTTCCTTGCTTCTAGAAGATGTGAGTCTCCACATTTTCTTTTTAAAACTTGACCATTGCAAACTGAAGGGCATTCCCCTTGGTTGGATAGTCTTACCTTGTGGTTAGTAGACTACTCCTTTTGGATTGGTAAGTTTGAGTTAGGCCTAGGACACCATGGCCCCTACTCAGTATAGTCCATCGTAAATCAATGGGACCCATTAAAATAAATCTAAAAATAAAATTAATCTTGACTATCTTTGAGATGATTTAACCCCCCCGCATTTCCTTAATATCATCTAGGTTGGGTTGACCGTTGCCTTACCAATAGATCACCCTAGCAACTAGTCCCTACTTTGAGGTATGTAAGTCTATGATGCTTTCTTCCTAGTACAGCTTCTGCACACTGAAAGGCATTCTCTTTGGTTGGTTAGTCTACTATGTGTTTAGTAGACAACCCCTTTAGATTGGTAAATCTGAGTTAATAGAACTCCGTGGCTCCTACTCAGTATAGTCCATCGCAAACCAATAGGGTCCCTTTTAAAATCAAAATATAAAAATCTGAAAGAAATCCAACAAAATAAACACAACTGAACAAACAACAAATTGAAACAAATTCAACCCTCTTCCCCCAGCAGAACTTAATTAAACTAATGAGACTCAAATCAAATTAAACTTCATCCCCTTGTGGATGACTTGAACCTGCCTAGTGGAAAGTTCACATACCCTATCCCTGGATCCTTCATTCCCTCTTATGTCTCGACATAAGAGTAGCCACATTACACTAAGCTCTATTCTTTTGGGTTGAGTAGATCATCTTTGTTAGTGGATCTCAATGTCGTTGATCAAATAACACCAATGTTCCTCACACACCACACATATGCCTTTGTTGACCTCATTTTTAGGATGACCTCTCAACCCCTTAATCATAGACATAGGATTCCTCTTAGACCTTAGGAGTTTCTTAGTATTAAGATACATCTAGTGATTAAGTGGACACTCAACCTAACCCCTGAGACTTAGAAGATTAGAGTAAGTCATGCCTTGGGGGTGTTGGGGAATTTGCCTACCCCATACCAAGCACATTCCTTCCTTCAAGTCAAAACTCCAAATCAAATCAACATCAAACCTAAATCAATTCTAGCTTAATTGATTTTCTCCAAACTCAAATTAATGCCACATGATTGAAACCCATGATTGAAACTTATGATTGAAATCCAAAATTCAATTCCAAGTTCAAAATCTCTTCTAAGTCACCTTAATTTTCTCTTAAGGACTTAGCCTAGATCATCTTCAAATCAATTCAAACTCATGAAATTTTCCCATAACCCATTTATATTCTCATTTTTATTCATATATATAAATGAAATATAAATTCAAATTAATCAAAGTAAATCCAAAATTCAAGTTCAATTCACAAATCTTTCCTAAGTCACCTTGATTTTCTTTTAAGGACTTAGCCTAGATCATCTTCAAACCAATTCAAACTCATGAAATTTTCTCTTAACCCATTTATATTCTAATTTTTATTCACATATATAAATGAAATATAAATTCAAATCAATCAAACTGAATCCAAAATTTAAGTTCAATTCACAAATCTTTCCTAATTCACCTTGATTTTCTCTTAAGGACTTAGCCTAAATCATCTTCAAATCAATTCAAACTAATGAAATTTTCCTATAACCCATTTATCTTTCCATTTATATTTACATATATAAATGAAATATAAATTCTAACAACCAAAACTAACTCCAAAATCAAACCCAAATTCAATCAAAATCCAATCTAAGCCTTTCAAGCCAAATTATGGAACTTAGCCTAAATCATCTTCGAATCAATTCAAACTCATGAAATTTTCCCATAACCCATTTATATTCCCATATATAAATGAAATATAAATTCAAACAACCAAAACTAACTCCAAAAATCAAACCCAAATTCAATCAAAATTCAATCTAAGCCTTTCAAGCCAAATTCTTGAACTTAGCCAAATCAACTTTAAATCAAGCCAAAATCTTGATTTTTCTTAATTATTCAATCAATCCTTCAATCATGAATCCAAATATAAATACAAAATTCAATCACTTAACCAAAACTCAATACAAAAATCAAGCCAAAATTCATTTCATGTTCACCCTTTGAACTTGAAATTATCAAATGAGTCAAAAACCCATTTGACTTCAAACCCCTTATAAATGGATTTATATTTCAATCATAAATCCATATGTAAGTTCAATCAAACTCAAATCAAGCTTTGACCAAGCCATTTGACCCACTTAGGCTCACTTGACCTAAAGTGACCTAAAGTACTCTTATGAGTCAAATTCTAATCCTAACCAAATTGGATTGAACTAAGCCCACCAAAGCCTCTCATCATAATCAACAATCATCATAAGATGATCAATCACTCAAATTAGGTCAAACCAAGTCAAACCTAAGGGTTGACCAAGTCAACACTTAGCCAAAATGAAACCCAACATAGCCAAAATCTATCATAGGCCAAATTGATTGAAACCAATGATCTAAGTTCATTCATGATCAATGTTTGAACTTGACCAAGTCAGCATTTAAGTTTCAACCTAGCCTAGCCAACTTGACTCAAGTTGACCCAACTTGACCTAAAAAGTTAAAATGTGTCAAAACTTGATCTAAGCCAAAATGGTTGAAACCAATATGTCAAGTTCATTCCAAAATGATTGTTGAACATGACCAAAGCCTCAATTGGCCAACTAGACCTAACCTAGCCCAATTGACCTTGAACCCAACTTGACCTAAAGGGTCATATTGAGCCAAATTCAAACTTAACCAAAACTGATTGGAAATAAAGATATCAATCCATTTCATATGACCAACTAAGCCTAAACCAATCCATGACCTAACCCAAATAGATCAAATGGGTCAACTTGGCCAACTTGACCCATTTGACCTAAATGAACTCAATTGAACCAAATTCAAACCTAAACCAAATTGAATAAAACCAAAGCTACCAAAACATTTCAAATGGTCATATGAACTTGACCCAACCATTGGTTTGACCTAATTTGACCACTTGGTCAACTTGATCCAAGTTAATTCATTTTGACCTAAATGGGTCAACATGAGCCAAATTACATCAAACTAACTCCAAATTCAATGAAACTTGGCCAAACCTATTTTCTCATCATACCAAATATGCCCAAACTAAAATCAAGGTCAAATGACCATTTTATCCCTAGGCCATAGGGTAAATTTTGGTCAAATCCACTTTGGAATTTGGTCAAATCCTCTCCATAACCACTTGGCACCCTCTTAATGGATCAAGTGAACATGAGGGAGTGATGTGCACCCAACCCAATGGGTTTGGGTCAGCCCAATCTATCCCAATGGCCAAACCAACCACATGCCTTGAAATGGAGCACATGGAATCCCTTCCACTCAATTCAAGCACATGGAAAGTTCACCATTCCACTCCTCTGGCCAAACCAAATTCAATGAAACCTCTAATAGCTCAAAAAACCAACTCCTTGTGGTCAATTGGATCGAAATGGCTAAGCATTACTCAGCCATCCGATTGCCGAAGGGAGAGATATACTCCCCCTAATTTGAATTCAATCCATGAGCTCATACTTATTGAACTTGGGAAGTCGAGACAATTCCTCAACCTTCTCTCTCAAGATAATTCTTCTCATTTCTCATGCCAAAAAATAAGGGAAGTAAACTCAAATCCAAACTCATTCCACACTCAAAACCAATGCAATTCCTCTTGCAAACTTCATCAGGGAGCTTAATTGAGCTTGCCAAAAGCTTCATACAAGCTCTTGAAGCAAGGGAGGAGTGCCCTAGATCAAAGCTGAGCTCAAGTGCAAGTGGAGTTGGTCCATAGGAAGATCTACCCCATCTCAAAGCCTCTAAACTTCAAAGAAAGCTTTGTCTCAACCAGACAAGCTTCTCCAAGGAATGGATCACCTGCAAGGTAAACCATTTTTTGGAGCTTAATCTAGCCATAGTGTGGAGCTTTGTGAAAGAAAGTTTAATCACATGGGATTTTAGCCATTAGATGTGATCTAGGTTGCATGTTGACGGTGTGAGTTGAATTTGGATCCAATCCGAGCTCAATCGAGCTCAGATCATGTCCTTGAAGATGGACGGATCTCCTCTCTCACAGGAAATTACAGGGATGAATCTCTGGCCATCCATCCATGCATTTTGGATGGACGGTCGAGATTAGAACACATAGCACCCACGAATTTCCCCTTTTAGAATCGTGGCTTTAATCTCAACCGTCTGATCCTTGATCGGGCGGCTGAGGAGAAAGCACGTAGTGCTGCCGCTGACGTGGTGCTATGATGTGATAAGTTAAAGAGCTAATCCCATCACACCACGGGGAAAGCGCATGTCACGTCAGAGGCCCACATGGCACTTACTGGATTAAATACTTAATTAGACTATTTAAATATTTTATTTAATTATAAAAATTCTAAAATTCATATCTAAACGTAGAAAATCAAACAAACATGAAATAAATTATGTTGGATAGATAATTGAATGTAGAATAATTTAAAATTAATTTAAATGGATTTTAAATAGTATTTTTCTCTAAATTTAAGTTTTATTGGAAATATTATTTTACTAATTACCCTCTAACTACTCCACTGATTAATCTCAAACTTTTTGTGCTTAATTAGTGGGATGACTCCTGCCTTCCCTAATTTTATTAGAATTTATTGGTGGCTTAATTAGAAGAATTATTAGTTCATTCCTTAATCACTCCCTTAATACAATTAGAGTTAATTATGGGCATATTAGTGGTTTAACCCTCTGATTGAGTCAATTAAGTTTGATTGAGTGAGTATGAGATTTTGGCAATAACTTTGGGATACTTTCCTTGAGATATTCCCTAAACCCCTTTTTCTTCCTTAATCCATCCCTAATTAAGAGTCACTAATTACCCCCTTAATTAATTTCATAAAATTCTAAAACTTTCTAGAACTCAATTAATCTATCTTGGGTAGATGCATAGGTGTTCAAGAGCCTAAGTACATTAAGGAAATCAAAAGTCAAATCACATGTGTGAGAAGTGTTATGAAAATACTTAAAATAAACCCCTTTGTTTAATTAATCATTAATCATGAGCCAAATGCATTAGGACCTTTTCTTTCTAGGTGCATTGTTGATTTAAATTCCTTGTGTGATTTTATGTTATCTCATTGGCTCATAATTATTTGATTAACTATGCTAAGGTAGTCGACAGCCAGCATAAAATTTGTCGAAATAATCATGCCATGAATCCTTTAAATCATTGTGTTAATGCTAGGGTGTCCCCTGGAAGCGACATGCTGTATGGCTTGAATACAGTGAAAAATGTGCTAGAACTGTTGCATCGGCGCCCGGTGCAGTGTTAAATAAGTAAGGATTCCCACATTATGGATGGATGCGAGCAAAGAAGTTAGTCCATGAAACTAGAATTAGGTTAGGATCTTGGAATATAGGTACTATTATAGGTAAATTAATGGAATTGATAGATATTATGGTTCATAGAAAGATAAATATTTTATGTGTTCAAGAAACTAAATGGGTAGGTGAGAAGGCCAAGGAGATTGATAGTTTAGGTTTTAAACTTTGGTATTCAGGTAAAAGTCGAACTAGAAATGGTGTAGGTGTGATTATAGATAAAAGTTTGAAGGATAATGTTATAAGTATAAATAGATGTGGAGATAAAATTATAGCTTTAAAGATTATTATTGATACTAAGATTATCAATGTTATAAGTGTCTATGCTCCTCAAGTAGGTTTGGAGGTAAGCTCAAAAGAAAAATTTTGGAATGAATTAAAGAGATTAATACAAAAGATACCTCTTGAAGAAAAAGTATTTATTGGGGGAGATTTAAATGGACATGTTGATAGAGTGGTAGAAGATTTTAAAAGTATTCATGGGGTTATGGATTTGGAGTGACTAATAAAGAAGGTAGGACTATATTAGATTTTGCATTAGCTTATGATTTTGTAGTTGCTAATACTTTATTTAAGAAAAGAGATGAACATATTATTACTTATAAAAATGGATCTAGTAAAACAGATTGATTATTTTTTGATAAGAAAAATAGATCATTTAGATTGTAAAGATGGTAAGGTCATTCCAAGTGAAATTTTAAGTACCCAACATCGACTATTAATTTTAGATTTTAAGATGAAAGGTTGTAAGAGAAAAAATAAACTAAATTATTGTCCTAGGATTAGATGGGGACACTTAAAGAACACAAATAAATATATTTTTAAGAGCAAGCTACAAGAAATTAGAATTTGAGATGTTCATAAGGAAGCTAATGTTATGTGAAAAAAAATATCAAGTGAAATTAAGCAAGTTGCTAAAGATGTGCTTGGAGAATCAAAAGGAAAAGCTTCTTTTAGTAAGAATAGTTGGTGGTGGAGTCAGAGTGTGCAAGAAAAGATAAGAAATAAAAAGCATTGTTATAAAACTTGGTTTAGATGTAAAAACTCGGAGAATTAGGAAAGATATAAAGTGGCATGTATAGATTCTAAGAAAGCAATATATGATGCAAAAAAATAGCTTTTAGTGAATTATACAATAGATTAGATACCAAAGAAGGTGAAAGATGTATGTATAAGTTAGCCAACCAAAGAGATAGGAGAAGTAAAGACATAGTTCAAGTGAGGGGTATTAAGGATGAAAATAATAAAGTACTTTTTTTAGAAAAAGATATTGAAAATAGGTGGATGAGGTATTTTGATAAACTTTTCAATGAAGGATCTGAAAGTACAATTAATTTTAGCAATCTTAATACCCTAAACAAAAATAAAGAATTTCATTTTTATCATCGTATTAGTAAATCTGAAGTTAGTGAAGATTTAAAGAAAATGAAATGTGGAAAAGCAGTAGGATTGGATAATATTCCAATAGATGTGTGGACATGTTTAGGAGATCAAGGAATTACTTACAAATCTTTTAATGTTATTTTAAAGACTAAAAGATGTCGAGATGAGTGGAGAAAGAGTTTGTTGGTTCCTATATTTAAGAATAAAGGTGATGCACAAGAGTGCAAATTATAGAGGAATTAAGTTAATGTTCCATACATTAAAATTATGGGAGAGAGTAATTAAGCATAGGTTACGATGTGATACAGAAGTTTCTCACAATCGCTTGGTTTCATGCCGTAGATCTACTATGGATGTTATACATTTGTTAAGAGGTCTGATGGAGAAGCATTGAGAAAGTAAGAAGGATCTACATATGATATTTATTGATTTATAGAAATCTTATGATAAAGTCTCAAGAGATGTTCTTTGGAGAGGTCTAGAACAGAAAGGAGTTAATATTGGTTATATTCAAGTCATTAAGGATATGTATACTAGAGTTGTTACTTGTGTCCAAACACAAGGAGGATTGATAAAATGTTTTTCTATTTTAGTTGGATTACATCAAGGATCAACATTAAGTCCTTATCTTTTTACTTTAGTTATGGATGTTCTTACGAGGCATTTAGAAGAAGATGTACCTTGGTGTATGCTTTTTGCTGATGACATTCTTCTTATTGATAAGACTAGAGAGGGAATTCAATAGAAACTTGAATTATGGAGGTCAACTTTAGAGTCTAAAGGTTTTCATTTAAGTAGATCTAAAATTGAATATATGGAGTGTAATTTTAGTTGTAGAAGTTTTAGTGATAGTGTTGTGACTTTAGGTGATCAAGTCATTAATAAGAGTGAGTGATTTAGATATTTAGGATCTATTATTCAAAATGATGGTGAAATAGATGGAGATGTTATTAGTAGAATTCAAGTTGGATGGTTGAAGTGGAGGAATGCATCTGGCCTATTATGTGATAGAAAAGTTCCACTTAAACTTAAAGGAAAATTTTATAAGATGGTGGTAAGACCTGCAATGACATATGGTGCAGAATGTTGGCCAATAAAAGAGAAGCAAAACACTAAGTTAAGTGTTATAGAGATGAGGATGCTCAGGTGGATGAATGGCTTTACTCTTAGAGATAGAATGCAAAATGAGTATGTTCAGGAAAAAGTTAGAGTAGCTCCAGTGGTAGATAAGATTAGGGAGAGTCGCCTTAGATGGTTTGGCCACATAAAGCGTCGGCCATCCGATGACCCGATTAGGAGAGTAGATGCATTAGATTTGCCTTATGTTAAGAAAGGTAGAGGTTGACCTAAAAAGACTTGGTTAAGATGTATAAAAAATGATCTTAGTACACTTGAATTAAATGAGAATTTGACACATAATATAACACAATGGAGATGAAGGATTTATGTAGCTGACCCCACCTAGTGGGATTAAGGCTTATTGTTATTATTATTGTATGCTAAGGTGGTATAGGTAAGGGATAATTAACATATTTAATTCGTACCTTCACATAACCAAAGCATAAAATTGATCTAATCACCTAAAACTTAAATTAAGACAACCAACATATGTGCGAATGGGTTAGGAATAGAAAACTCACTTCACATTTCTTAAATTAAATCAAACTCAAGACAAAACCAAACCTTCTTAAAAAATAATTTGATTTATTTTAAACTTTCTTATTTCATGGGATTTTCTTTAGGAATTAATTAGGGTGAATGTGTTTACATGCTTTCATCACTTTAGTTCTTTCCTAACATGCTAAATGTGTATGTCATATGAATTTCATGCATTCATTCTTTTCAAAAATCAAAATGAAAGTGAAATTACTTGTTTTAGCTAAAGTAAAAAAATATGAATGGCTATTATCACTATTAAATTCAAAATTATTTTCAAAATCTATAAATCAAGTATCCAAAATTGAAAATGTGCTACTTATGATTAGTTATGAGCTTGCATGTGGATATAAGTATGAAGACATGCATAGTGTATTCTTTCTTCTCTTTTCTCTTAGTATGATTTTTTAATAGGATTTGATAAAGTGTATAGTTCATTCCAAAAGAACATAACACTTTCCTAATTCCCTTCCTATTCATTCATATACTATTACTTAAGAAGGGCATCTACACTTGCATCTTTCTTTTCCCCTTATTTCTTTTATACATATACTTATATTTAAGGAAAGTGGTATATTAGTCTGGACAATCCCGGGGTTGCGAGGCTTTAAGTAGCCCTAAGTAGGTCTTGTACCTTACACCCCTAGTTAAAAATGGCGTCATACTCACTTATGCCTTTCATACATACATGTGTGCATGTGAAAAATGGATAAGAAAATCTCTTTTCTACTTAATAAAAATCATGCATCATAAAGCATTCAAACTTTCTTAAGTAACTCACATAGCATTCATAATAAAGTGTCTAAAACAATTCTCATTTGTATGTATAGTTATGCTTAGGATACATCCATATGCATGTTATACATGTTGGGAAAGAAATCAAGTGATGTGTATTTTGTAAATTTAGTTCACTTTATTTAATCTTAAAATGCCTTTCTTTTTGAATAAGTTTATTTAGAATTGATCTAAACTTAGGATTAATTAAAATACATAATAAATATTCACTAAATAAAACTAAACATGAATCCACTTTAGAAATTACTTATGGTAGGAAAGGAAAGAGAAGTTCTCTTCTCTTTTTCCTCTCTTTAAGACTTAGTAATTAATTGTATGATTTGCTCAAACCTAAACAAAGCATCAAATAAAATCAATCCAAATCAACTAAACACTTAAATGAAACCACCCATCTAAGTTGAACATCTTCACACTTAGAAAATCCAAACCTTAAAATCATAGCTAAGCATACCACATAAATCTTTTAAAGCACACACATTAGGTTAAGTCACCACTTCTAGCTTTAGGTTAGGGCATTGCATAGCTTGATGTTTGCTTTTGTTTTGTGATGTACTATTTCTAGTCTGGATGTTAGGATGAATGTGCGTAGAATAAATGGTAGGATGATTTAGTCTAATCATTATTTTGTACAGGGGATTGTGCCTAAGGGGCATTGTAATAAAAATATAAATGCTTTTTTTTGTGTAGGTGCTTATACCCCTAAGTATAATCCAATAGGCTAGGTGGACTTGGTTACCCATGTGTGGGGTGCTAAGTCCAACATACATGCTTGGGATTTGTATGATTTATTTAGCTAATCTTTATTTTGCAGGTGTTAGTTAGATTTACTTTTCCTTTTCATGTAATTTTCTAGAATTAAGATTTTGGAATGAATGTTATGGGGGATTAGGATGAGCATTGGTGATAAGATTACATCTTATATACTATGTGTAGCCTTTGGAACAACCACCTTCCAACCATCCAAAAGAAGGAACCAAAAAAGAAGGAAGAAAAGAAGAAATGAAGACCCCTATAACATGAATTTCCTTACTTGATCATAAATTAATTCATTTGTAATCTGATTTATATAAAGGTAGAGCTCGACTACCGAATTTATTTTCGGGTTTGTGCGGTAATGCCTGACCACAAATGGCCTTTTATTCTTTTGCGTTAGCTTTATAAAATATGTGATACTTTGTTTAGCTTGTGCATTAAGATGGCATATTTTCCTAGTTTCTTCCTTGCTTGATGTATGGCTTAGATGATAATTAGGCTCTTAAAAAAATAAATCTTTTACCAAATTAATCAACTCAAAATTAAGCATTAACAACTCATAATCTCATTTAAAGCCAAAGTTAAAATCAAGATAAAAGAATTAGCAACCCCTTAGATGGATGAGTATTTCTTTTATAACATCATGCATAAAAAGAATATTGTTTCACTCTTGATTAGGAGGGCTTCCACCTTTTCCATAGAAACTTGGCTTGCCCTTTGAGAGCCATGATGGAAATGCACCTCCTCCCTTCTCGTTGATTTTGTCCAATAATCTTACTTCTCATGCATTAGGCATATGAATCATATAAGCCTGAGTTAAATGATTGTCTAAAAATGAAAATAATATGTAATATGTTTTGCATTAAATCTAGATCATTTTCATGCCCTTACATGATCTAGTCTCTTAGTGAGTGAGTTTAAGGACTTAGTCTCTTTCTAAAATAAATAACAGCCTAGCTATCTTACATAAACCATATGACTTGCCTACATGAATTTAAAATCATAGGAGGAGTTAGTTGGTGACCACCCCTAGGTGGTTGTAAGTCCAAGCAGTTGAGTGGTTTGTTCTCTCTTGTGGAGGCAAATCAAATGCCCATTTTTGCCTTAGATTTAGGTCATGCTTTTGGCTTTCGCCAAAGCTCCCTAGATTTAGGTTCTGAGGTTGCTTCTCCCTTCTATGGGCCATAAACATAAATCCTCACCTCTTAGGCATTTCCATAACCTTATATGATCGAATTATAAGCCCTAAATTTTTAATAAAAACTCAATTCAAATAAATAATTCAATTTCAAAAATATAAAGCCCAACCATAAGATAGTTTGAAATGCTCGTTAGGTTTTCTAGGATCATGAGCATCTCCTACTTATCTTTCCTTGGCTTCGATAATAATTCTCTCTCTTTGATCAATCCCATTTGATCTTCCAAAACAAACCAATCGGTTGATAGTACTACCTATTAAAATCTTTAGAGACAATGATCATTTATCTTAATTGAGAGTATTCCTAGGGAATCTCATTCCTTATGATATAATTAACTATGGGGGCTTGCCCCTGTAGAGAACTTAATGAACCCGATTTAAAATAAACCCTACTTTATATTTCCATGAAAAGTAAGGGAAGAATATTTGGTACACATGCAGACCCATTGCCCTTTAGGAGTACTTGTTAAGGTGATTAGGTCCATTGTAGGGCAGTGACTTCTATCTTTCGTGATAGTACACCCCTCCTCAATGTCATAACCGATCACCCTCAATAAGAACATCTACGGATCTACGTGGTGTCAAAAATGCATAAATAGAGAAGTATATTTCTATATCTTCATTTTATCACGTAAAGAGTAAAGATGGAAGTATACATTTTCTCTTTAGAAATCCTCATAAAATTTCACCACATCCTGTCGACAGACTGCCTGTCTTTAGCTCCAGCGAGATAAAAATCTAGCAATCGATGAGCTCAGATCAAGTGGTAGAAGGAACATGGTGTCCATTCAGTGTGATTAGAATAGACCATTATTAATGCATTAGAAATTTTGATTTAACCCCTTCATAATCACAGGATTAATCTTAACCATCCGATTTGAGATCGGATGGCAGAGACAAAACTGCGTCAGCTGCAGTTTAGCCAGCAGCCCCATTGGATATTTTCAATAACCAATATCACGACGCCATATGAAAAATGCTATCACGTTAGTCCACATGGCACTGATGGTTTAAAATGATTTATTTGGGTTTTAAAATGTAATTAAATAGCCAAAACTTTAAAAATCATAAGTAATTATAAAAAAAAATCTAAAAAATTATAAATAAACTCATTTTGGAAAGCTTTGACATATGAGAAATTAATAAAAATAAAACCCCTAATTAATACTTAATTAAGGTTTAAAGCTTAGGATAATTATCTTAATTAATTCTAAATTACTTGACTAATTAATTTCAAATTTGTCATGTTGATTCTATGGGATATCCTTTGCCTCCCATATTTTTCCTTGAATTATTTATCATGTGGTTTGAGAAATTCCAAATTTTCAATCCTAATTACCCTCTTTAAATGATTTAATAATTATCAAAATTAATGAATAGTAAAATTAAGTTATTAATGTTAATTAATTAATGTAAATAGTGGGGATAACATGGGACTAAATTAGGACCCCCTCTCCTAATTATTTCCAAATGTATTCTCTTAAAGGGTTTAATTAATATGTTTAATAATTAAGGGTAAATTAAGAAAAAATTAATAATAAAATGTAAATGAAATTAATTTATGTGAATGCAACACATTAATCCTTTTAAAGTCATTAAAGAATTTATGATTTTCCTATTGGTGTAGGAAAATCATAAGAGTATTATCTTAAATCTTTTCCTTCTTTATTTTAATTAATTCTTAGGCATGAGCCTAATTTCATTAGATCTTATTAGGCGTATTGCAAATTTTATTTTTCCAAAGCATATCATTGAAGGCTCATGTTTAAGTGATTAATTAAGTTAAAGAAGCTTAAGAAGGGTGATCAAATTGATATAATTAATAGGCTGAACTTAATTAATCCATAAAATATCTTTAATTTTCTTCCTTCAACATATTAAATAACCAACATTGGATGGAGTAAATTCTAAGTATTATTTCTCCTCTTTAGGTTTCAACCAACTTGAACATTAAAATTAAAAATTTAAAAAAACTTTGATCAAATTGAAGGGATTTTTATTTAACTTAATTATCCTTAGGTTCTTATGAAATCAAGTATGTATTGTGGTGATATTCAATTATTTCCTTTCAATTATCATAAATGTGCATGCCACGTCCTTCATATATTCTTGTTTAAAGTTAAAAGAATATGATTGTCATTAAATTGCATGAGTTGGACAAACATTAGTATATGGTGTGGCTATTATCATTAATAAATCTCAAACTATTGTGAAACTGTATGTTAATTATGAATAAAATAATTTGAAGCTTAAATTAATGCTTATTATAAATAATTAATTATGTGAAAATAAAATGTTCATTTACTTGTAATCAAAATATGGTAATTAATAATTTTATTCCTAATACTTATGTATTCATGTATTTAAATTGGCAAGTATATAATTTGGACATCCCTAGAATACAAGACTTTAAGTAGCCCCAAAGAGGTCTTAAATAATCTCACATCTTTAGTTTAACAATGTCACGTACTTGCTTAACTTTATTTATGTGTATGCATATATTAGAATATAAAGTGAAACCTTTTTTTCCATTAAGTTTTATATAAGTAAAAGATATTTATACACAACCTTTTCATGATTTTATTTCTTTATTTATGCATATGCTTATGTGTATTTGAATTAGCAAGTATATATTCTGGACATCCCAGAACACGAGGCTTTAAGTAGCCCTAAGGAAGTCTTGGATAATCTCAGTCCCCCGGTTCAACAATGTGGTGTTTATTTTTGAATTTATGGGGACTGTGTATCATAGGGTGTACTTATTGAAGTGATCGGGTATGACATTGAGGTATGATGTACTATCTCAAAAGATAGAGTCATCATCCTTCAATGGACCTAATCACCTAATAAGGACTTCTAAGGCATGATGGGTCTTCGAAGGTGCCAGAGATTTTTCCCTTACTTTACATGGATGAATAAAGTAGGGTTTATATTAAATTAGGTTCTAAAATTCAAGGAGAAGACTTATGTTTGGAAGCCAAAAGAAATAAGTAGGAAATACTCATGATACTAGAAAACCTACTAAGCATTCCAATCTATCATATGGTTGGGCTTTATAATTTTGAAGTTGAAGAGATTTATATGTTTTGTGTAGAAACTTAATTAGATTGATAGGGCTTATAATCCAACAATATAAGGTTGTGGAAATACCTAAGAGGTGAGGATTTATGCTTGTAGCTCGAAGGCAATAGCTACCTAGGATCTTAAATCTAGGGAACATTAGCATGAGCTAAAACACAACCTAAATCTAAGTGAAAGATGGACATAATGGTTTACCTCCACAAGAGAGGATAAACCGTCCAACTTCTAGACATAGGACCACCTAGAGTGGCCACCAGCTAACTCCTCCTATGATTTTAAAATCATGTGGTCCAGTCATATGAAATTGCAAGACAGCTGGGCTATTATTTATTTAGAAAGAAACTAAAGTCCTGAACCCACTCCCTAAGAGACTAGAGCATAAGTGATATGAATAATGACTTAATCTAATGCAAAATATTTTTTAAAATTTTATTTAATTTTGACACATCATTTTAGACAGATTTTAGGATTTTTGTATGCCTAAATGCATGATAAAATAGATTATTGGCCAAATCAAAAGATATTAAGGGTGAAGCTCCGTTAATAGGGGTTGTTCTCATGGGTTAAGCGGTCCCTATGTGTGTAAGAATAGAGGCCCTCATTTTACAACAGTGATTCAATATGCATGCATGATGTGAAGCATACAACCATACAGCTAAGGGGTTGCTAAATATTTTAGTGAGCTTTATAGTAAGGTTATAAACTATTTAAAATTTAGTTATGAGTGATTAGTTGGGTAGAAAATTTATTTTTATTCTATGAGTCTACTGTATCCAGGCCACACATTAAAGCATCTAACATGAAGAAACTATAAAGAGCATTCCATCCTAATACACAATTTAAACATAACATCAATCAATTTTATAAACTGTCGTAATAGAATAACAGGTCGGTGCGGACAGGCTATGCCATACAACCCGAAAAGAAAAGATGGGTAGCTGAGCTCTATCCTTATACAAATTAGAATATAAAAGAATAATTACAATTTGAGTTAATATATGCTATAAGGGATCTTCATTCTTTACTCTTCCATTCCCTCGATTTGATTCTTCTTTCTTTAATTTGGATGTGCTTCCTTCAAAGGCATCACATAGCACCCCAAGACAAAGCCTTCTGGCCACTACTATCCAAATCCCCCATAGCACTAATCATAATTCTTATTGCAAAAATATATTACAAATAGAGAAAGTAAATCTAACTACACCTGCAAGACTGAGGTTACTAAACACATATACAATCCCAAGTAGTTATATGTATGATTTGGACTTAGCACCCTGCACATGGGTAACCAAGCCCACCTGTCCTAACTTGGATTATGCTTAGAGGTTTAAGCAACCTATGAAGAGATCATATATATTTATTTTAAGCATCCCCTTAAGCACAATCCCCTGCAGAAAATATGATTAGGCTAAGAATGACCTAACATCCAGCCTACGAAGCATACACCCTAACATCCAGTCTACGAAGCATACACCCTAACATCTAGTCTAAAATAATATATCATAAGACAAAACATACATCACATCATACACCATCCTAACTTAAAGCTACAGTTGGTGACTTAATTCTAATGTGTGTGTGTTAAGGCTCAGTATGGTATTTCTTACTAAGCATTAGAGTTATGATTTTCTAAGTTTGGAAGGATTTAATTTAACATAAAAGGTTGGTTTCACTTCAAGTTATTTAGTTGATTTGAGAATTTTAATTTATATTTTATTTTGTTTCATATAATTTACACTTAGCATCTAAGTGTTATAAAGAGAAGAAAGAGGATTGCCATCTTTCATTCCTATCTTTAGCCACTTTCTAAAGCATATTAATTTGATTTAGTTGTCTTTAATGAATGGCTTATTAAATGATTTTTAATTAATCCTAAATTTAGGTTAAGTTTAAATGATTCATTCAATATGAAAGCCATTTGAAGATTAATTTGATTGAATTACTATCACATGACATATATCAAATCATTTCTTTCCATCACATATAATACACATATGATTCAATCCTAAGTGTATCTATACATGCAACATATTTTAGCACACCTAAATGAAGAATATAGATGTGTTTATTTAAAGTTTATATTCTTTCATTTGATTGAATTATTTAATCATATTAATTTAAATCTCTATCTAAATTCTTATATAAAAATACATAAGGATGAAGTTAAATAGATATGTGTCATTGTTAAACTAGGGAAGTGAGGTACTCAAATGTCCTCCTTAGGGCTAGCTAAAGTCTTGTATTCTCAGAATGTCCATACTATATACCCATTTGCATTCAAACATATTTAAGTTTGTACATATGAACATAAGAAAGGAAACTCTAAGTCACATGGCTAATTAATTCAATTACTCAATCAATTATGGATGCATGTATTTTTTTGGTAGAAAATGGGATTTTCATTCACTACTCACACATACATA
Organism: Cymbidium sinense; assembly: GCA_021442155.1. Classification (NCBI taxonomy): domain Eukaryota; kingdom Viridiplantae; phylum Streptophyta; class Magnoliopsida; order Asparagales; family Orchidaceae; genus Cymbidium; species Cymbidium sinense. The sequence goes on from CM038219.1 coordinate 131,045,251, forward strand.
CACATGTATAAAGACATAAACGAGTATGTGTCATTGTTAATCAAGGAAGTAAGGTAATCAAATGACCTCCATGGGACTAGCTAAAGCCTCATATTCCCAAGATGTCCAGACTATATACTTGCTTTTCTTAAATACACATGAATGTATACATAAATGAAAGAAAATCATGCAAAGATTATATTTTTATTTGATTGAATCATTTATGCATGTGAATTAAAGTACTATCCAAATTCTAATGTAGAAATGCATGTAAATGAAATCAAATAAGTACGTGTCATTATTAACCAGGGAAGTGAGGTAATCAAATGACCTCCTTGGGGCTAGCTAAAGCCTCATATTCTCGGGATGTCCAGACTATATACTTATTACCATTCAAATTTATGTAAAACTACATATAAATTTTGGAAGAGAAAGCTTTGCTTCACATATCTAAACTATAAGCACATGCAATCCTATATGTATTCATAACTACTATCACTCTAATCAATGTAATTGACTTATAAGCTTTGAAAAATAATTTTGAATTTATCAGTGATAATAGCCATACATATTATAAATTAATCCAACACATGAAAGTTTACATAAAGGAAAATCATTTGATCTAATTAATTTAAAAAAAAATTGAATGCATGATTCCAAATGACATACAATATTTAACATGATTAGAAAGGAATAACTAAATATAAACACATGATTTCATTCAACTAAACTAATTTCTAAGGACAATCATATCAAATAAAGTCATTTAAAGTAAACTAAAGCTTCTTTATGCCAATTTTCACTTTATGTTTTGATTTGATTTAAGGATGTGAGAAAGAGGTTTGTTGATCATAACCCATTCCTATGTTTGTTAATTAATTTGGTTTAATGAAATATAATTAGGTTGATTTTATGAGTTAATTAGGTTATAGTATGCATTAAATACATAAATTAACCCTTTCCTATATTACCTTAATATAATTATCCAAGTAACTATGAGCCAACATGATATACACATGAATTGAGAATTAAATTAGTAATGATCTTAAAAAATAAAAAGGGTCTAATGCAATTGGCTCATAATTAAAGGTTAATTAAACTAAGGAACTTAATTAATTAATCTTATGGTTTCCCCACACATGTGGGTAAACCATAATTTCATTAACTTCCTTTAGGATATTAAACACCTAAAGATCTACCCATGATTTAATTAATTTAGTTTAATCTTATTGTGATTTCAATTTAATTAATTAGTTAAATTTATATTAATTTTATTTTGAAAAAGTGGAATGAACTTAGGGGAATAGTTAAGAAAGAGGTCCCAACCCTATTCCTTAGTGTATTTACTATTGAGCAATGATTAATAAACTTAATTAACTAATTTGTTAATGTTCATGAGATTAATTAATCATTAATTAACTTGAAAGAGTAATTAGGGTTCAATTAGTCAATTTTTTTAATTAATTGAGCAATAAATCTCAAGAAAATCATGGGAGGTAGTCATCCCATTAAATTAACCTACAAAATTTGAGATTAATTGCTCTAGTAATTTAGAAGTAATTAAGCTAATTAATTTTATAATTAAACCCTAATTAAGCCTTAATTACTATTCAAAATTAGTTAAGATTATTTTTAATTAATTCTCCTCTCAGATACCTTTAAAATGAGTATTTATTTATATTTTTTTGATTTTTCTATGATTTGTTATGAATTTTGAAAGTTTTAGCATTAAAATTAATTAATTGGTCCTAATTAAAGCCTAATCCTATCTGCGCCATGTGGCGGGCTGATGCGATGTGCTTTCCATGGGATGCTGTGGGATTAGCTATTTAAAACTTATCTAGCTCAGCACTTACGTGGCAACAGTAGACGCGCTTTCTCGTCCGCCATCCGATTTAAGATTGGATAGCTACGATTAATCCTACAACACACTAAGATAGAATTAGATTAAACTAATGGATCTAATCACGACCATCCATTCTGATCATGCGGAACGGATGGTGCATGATCTACCATCCTGTGAGTAATGAGAGACAGTGTCTGTCCACCATTACTCGCTTGATCCAAGCTTACTTGAGTTTGGATCAACTCTAAAAAGATCACACACCTTCATGACATCAATCAAAGGGGATCCAATGGTCAAGATCACACCAGATGCACATTTTCTTCAAAAAGCTCAAACAAAATTTAACCAAAGCTTGATTTTAATGGCATACCTTGCCGAAGCTCAAGACCTACGATGCAAACAATTGAGAAAGCTTCGTCTAGTGGAGATGAAGACCTACTGTTTGGCATTAGCTTTGATTCCATATCATTTGTTCAGAAGACCAACACCTGAAGCTTGGGAGGCCAACATTGATCAAAGTATACCCTCCTGTGGTCGGGAAGCTCGGGAGAAGATTCGTTCTTACTCGACGAGCCCTATGGAAGGTGTGTACAAAGTTAATTTGACTTTGGTGGAGGTTTGAGTGATTCAGGATAGATGAGGGGATGCCCTATTTTGGCTTAGGTGAAATTGGAAATGGGGGAGCTCAAGATGTTTGGGAATGGCTCTAGGAAGGTCACCTTAGGGTGTTAGGGTTCTCTTAATGTTCAAGTGCTCAATTTGGAACTAATTGGAGGGGTATACCCTTCTCTTTCCCTTGATCAGATAGTAGAATCGAGTTTGGCCTCTAGTGCATGTTCGACTGTCGATGGTGGCTGGGAATGGCAAAGAATCATCGAAGGTGGCTCAGTTTGGATGGTCAAAGCTTAGAAGTGGTTGCAAGAGGGATTAGTGGGTATCCTATGCAAGCCAAGAGCTCTAATGGGGAAGGTGAAGTGAGTTCACCTCTCATAGGCCATGGCCGACCCAACCACCCCTTGGGTCAGGTTGGGCAGTGTCCTAGGTGCCTAGGTGGACCATTGGGAGAGTGCCAAGTGGCCGAGGAATGGAAATGACTACTTACATGGGTGATTTGTCTCATGTGATACCCTTGAGCTAAGGGTAGGATGGTCATTTGGCATTGGATTTTATTTGGACAAATTTGAAATTAGTCAAAAATGGGTTAGCCGAAATTTCAAGTGATTTGGAGTTGATTTGATTAGGTTTAGCTCAACTTGGCTCAAATGGGTCAAATCTGGTTAGGTTGGGTCAAGTTGACCAATTGGACAAATTGGGTCAAACTAAGGGTTGGGTCAAGTTCATATGATCATTTGGGATGTTTTGGTTCAATTAGTTTGATTTAGTTTGGCTTAGATTTGATTTTGGCTCAATTGAGTTTGTTTGGGTCAAATGGGTTAAGTTGACCAATTTGACCAAATTGGCTTGGGTTAGGTGTTGGTTTGGGTTCAGTTTACCAATTGAAAATGATTGTAGGCTTTGGTTTCAATTAACTTGGATTTGGTTTTGATTTAGGCCAACTTGACCCTTTAGGTCAATTTGGGCTAAGTAATTAGGTTCAATTAGTGCTTTGGTCAAGTTCAACAATCAATTTGGATTGAACTTATGTCATTGGTTGCAAATAATTTAGTTTATATTTTGATTTGACCCAATTTAATCTTTTAGTCAATTTGGGTCAACTTGGGTGAAGAGGCCAATTGGGTTTGGTTTAGCCCAATTGAAGGTCAAGTCATGTTCAAATATGGATTTTATGTTTGTATGAATCATTAGTTTCAAGGGATTTGGCTAGTTTGGGTTCATATGGGTTAAGGGGTTGACTTGGTCAAATGACCAAGTTGACTTGGTTTGACACAATTTATGACACTTGATCAACCTTGGGTGATTAACAATCATGATAGGAGGTTTAGGTAGGCTTGGTTCAATTCAATTTGGGTAGGACTCAAATAGGTCAAATTTGGCCACTCAAGTGGATCAATTAGTTTGGTTTTGAGTTGAGTTTTATTTAGTTGAGTTTATATATCAATTTGGGATTGATTTATAAATTCAATTATAATTGATTTGGGTTTGGATGAGTTTTGGTTCATTTGAATATTTTATGTCAAATGGGTTGTTGGGTTTGACTTGGGTTGATTTTGGTTTGGTTTGATGATTATAGATTTCATTTATATTTATGAACATGATTGAAGGTATGATTGATTCATGAGAAAATCAACTGAATTGGGTTTGAATTGAGTGGATTTTTGGCTAAGTCCATGAGAATGGTTTATGTGTCTTGGGAAAGATCTTGATTTAGTTTAATTTAGTTTTAATAATTTAAATGCATGTTTCATTTATATTTGTGAATATGATTGAAGATATGAATTGATTATGAGAAAATCAATTGATTTTAGATTGATTTGGATTAAGATTTGGCTAAGCTCATGGGATTGATTCATATGGCTTAGGAAGGGTTTTGATTTAATTTGATTTAGTTTGATTTAGTTTTGATCATTTGAATGTGGATTTGATTTATATTTAGGAAGATGATTGAGAAAATAATTGATCTATGAGAAAATCAATTGAGTTTGGATTGATTTAAAGGGGTTTTGACTAAGCTCATGAAGGTAGATCAAAGGGCTTAGATTTGGATTTGATTTGGTTTGGATTTAGTTTTAGTCATGTGATTGTCAATTTGATTTATATTTGTAGAGATGATTGAAGATGTGATTGATCCATGAGAAAATCAATTGAATTTGGCTTTATTTGGATGGGATTTTGGCTAAGTTCATGAAATTGATTCAAAGGACATAGGAAGGATTTCAAGTTTGGATTGATCATGGGCTTCAATCATTTGGTTTTCGAATTTGGGTTTGGATTTGGATTTGGAATTTGAATTGATATTTGGTTTGAGAAGGTGAACATGGATTGGATTTAGGTTATAGGGTAGGTGGATTATCCTAATCCCTAAGGCATAACCTAATCCTATGGTTAACCCTTCTAAGTCTCTAGGCTTAGGTTAAGTGTTGTGTCTAGAAGACTCCTAAGTCTAAGATGGAAAGATTGAATCCTCACTCTAAAAATGAGGTTAACAAACAATAACACATACTTGCTTAAATTCCTTATACATGTGCATATGCTTAAATATGAGATGAAATCTCTTTTTTTATCAAAATCATGCATCAACATTCACTAAGTGTGCATATATATATATATATATATATCAAAATCAAATATTAAAGAAATTAAAAAAATGTGAATGTTATTGATAATGAAAGGGAATTAGTGGAGTGTTATTCATGTGATGGTGACTTTACTTCATTGGCCTTAAGTTGCATTTCATGTTTGGATAAAATTTATTAAGACTAATCTAAACTTAGGCACAAATAAAATTCATAAATGATATTAAGAAAATTAAAGCAATAATGATATGTCTTTGGAAATCAACTTAGGCTAGGGATGAAAGAGTTAAGTCTCTTACTTCTCTTCATAATGATTAGATTTTAAGTAAGAAGTGAACAAAATAAAAATGCATAAGTTAAAACTCAATCAAGTTACTAAAATACTTATGTGACCACCCTTAATGGGTAATTTGATCAATCCTAAAACTTTAGAAATTGTTAATTTTAAAGCTCATCAAGACACACCACACTAAGTCTTAACACACATTAGAATACTAAGTCAGCGACCTTAGTATTAAGTTTAGGTGTATGTTGTGGTGATATATTTTGTTTTATGAGAATGTTAGGATTGTTTGTGATACTAGATGTTAGGTCGTTATTAGCCTAATAATATTTTATATAGGGGATTGTGCTTGGGGGATTGCATTAATAATAAATGAATATAAAATACTTTTGCTTGCAGGTGTTGCTTATCTCCCTAAGCATAATCCAATATGAATTGGGCTTAGTTATCAAGTGCAAGATGCTAAGTCCAAATATATGAAATATAACTGCTTAGTTTGTATGTTTGTTTAGTCAATATCTATTTTATATGTGTAGCTAGATTTTATTTTTCATAAAGATGTAAATTTTATAATAGGATTAGGATTAGTGCTATGGGGTTTAGGAAGAGTAGTGGCTAGAAGGCAAGGACTTGGGAAGCCCTATGAAGCAAGCTAATATAAAAAAAAAGAAAATAAAGACAAGAATTGAAGACCCTCATAGCATATATTTTATTTGTAAAATTTAATTATAACTTCGGTTGTATAAGGGTAGAGCTCAACTACCCAACTTTTTTTTTCACGGTATGCAATGGTACTAGGCCAGACAAGCCTTTTTATTGTTTACAAAATCTAAATGTTTAATGATTATGTTTAGATTATGCAATAGAAATGGCATGATTTTTATAGGTTTCTTAAAGTGTGTATGTTTGATGTGTGACCTGGATGCGGAAGGCTCTTTAGGATAAAGTTATTTTTTCTATCCTCACTAAATAACCCATAACTAAATTCTAATGCAACTCACAACCTCACTCTAAAGCCTAAGTATATAAACAATATAATAAAGATTTAGAAACTCCTTAGCTGAATTATTTTATGCTATAATAATATGCATGTTATATTATTTCATCTTTGAATATAAAGGGTCTCCACTCTTGCACGATAAGGTACAAGCTTGACCTTTGAAAGTGGTCCCTTGTAGTGAAGAACACCTCTTCTAGCTTATTTAATCCATAATTCAATTTCATCATGCTTGTAAGCATAATTGTCCTAAGTCTTGGTCCAAGATAAATGTGCTAAAATGATCCAAAAATTTGTAAATTTTTAATATTAGTCTAAGTCATGTTTGCATACCAAACATTACTTTGTCTCTTAGGGAGTGAATTTAGGATTCTAGCTTCCTTTTTAATTAAATAGCAGTCTAACTATATCACATCTATAACACCATATATGGTTTTGAAGTGTATGAGGTGTTAAATACTAATACTCCATATAGTTGTAAGTCAGAAGAATTGGGATGTGTTCATTCTCTCGTGTGGAGGTGAACCACTATATCTCATTCTCTTCGATTTAGACTTATGTCATGCTTCTAGCTTGTGTTAAAGTATCTTAGACTTAGGTTTTGAGGCTACTTATTTCTCTTTTGCTACAAGTATAAGTCCTCACTTGTTAGGCATTTCATAATCTTTTGTTGTTGGGTTATAAGTCCTAACACTCTAATAAGATTTTAGCTTAAACAAAAATAAATTATCCCCTTCAAAAATATAAAGCCTCATTATAGGGTAGGTTGGATCATTCATCAATCCTCCTAGTATTTTGAATGTTCCCTACTAATCTTCCTTTAAAATCCAAGAATAAGTCTTTCCATTTGAACTTATCTAGTTTGATTTTAAAAATAACCAATTCTTTGATAGTTTAGCATTGAAATCTTTGAAGACATTTATTATTACTTTAATCAAGGGTGATCTTAAGAAGCTTTCATTTCTTATGATGTAATTTAACTATGGGGCTTACCTCTATAGGAAACTAAAGAACCCGCTTAAAATAAACCATGCCTTACTTATCCATGTAAAGTAGGGAAAGATCTCTAGTATATTTGTAGACTCATTTATCTAGGATGATGTTTCTATCTTTCGAGATAATACATCATACCTTAATGTCATACCGCTTGTGTATCCTTAAGATCTATGTGGATCAAATAAAAACACCATAATTGTCTCATAGCTTTTCAAAGTATTCTAACTTATTTTTAGACCATGCATGTGGAATTAAACCTTTCTTAGCTAGATTGAAGACACATGGCAGTACCAATCAAAAGGTAATTCTATTAAATTTTTGAATTATCCACAAGCTCCACATCACCTTCTGAGCTTGAGGGTGCTGCTCCAAGATAAAAATTTTAAGGCTTAGCATTCATATATAATTTTTGAACATCCTTAATTGCAAAACCCTCAACCTCCTAAGATGAAAGTGGGGTTAGAGTTAAGGTGCTCACATGCTATCTCATAGATTATAATGGGGATTCAAATACATATATGCTTTACTTAAGAACATTGTCTTCATCACTGCCTGGCTCAAGTGTCACCTCCAACAAGGTCTTCAAGGCGAGTAGGTAGTGTGTTTACTATATAAGACTCATCATTTAAAGTAGACTCTAAGTCTTTGTAAATAATTGGTGTACTCATGGATGCTATAATGAAACTCTTAGTGGTAGGTATATAGGCCTTCTCCCTCTAGTGCCTCCTCAACTTGTCTCTCTCATCAGAGGATATGGGCATTCCACCCACTTGTTCAAAAGAAGTGATGAACTATGGGTGAAATGTAATATTAAGCTTTACTACCTCTCCAAAATCTTCTTCTCACTCCCTTTTCTTTCATTTTTCTTTTCCTTTTTCTTTAATATTTTCTTTCTTTTTCTTCTTTTTCTTTTGATTTTAATGTAGTTCATAAGAATAGATATTTTGTTTATTAGGGAGATAATAAGTCACATCTTCATAAATCCCAACATCATACTACGAATGATTTCAAGTCTCACTTGACATTTCACACGTCTCTTATAACTTCATGCACTAGTAGAGTGAAGATGGTACAATATTGTTCTATGAATCCAAGGTCTAAGCAAAGCATTAAAGGATGTATCTAAATCTATTATATGAAACTCACCTCAATCTTTCAAGTTTCTATCTTTCATAATGTGATAGAGTCTAAGGCCCTATCTCTTTGTTCATTGAATCCTTTAAACATCATCTTTTTAGCTTGAAGCTTAGTGATGTCAATCCTCAAGAAGGCAAAGGTTCTTAGGCTCATGATGTTAATGGATGCACTCAACAAGTACCCTAGATAGTTACGAACTTACGAGCATTCACTGTAATGCATATAGTCCTAAGCAACAGGTCTTCATGTAAAAGATGATGTCTAAGACTTTCTTGAAAAGCATGCCTCTTCTCTAGCTAGATTAGTAGTGGACAATTGAGCAAAACATATCTCGGGATCAAGCAGTGCTTTGATTAATGATTCCCTCATTTCTTTAGACAAAATAAGGGTGTCATACATGCTTAGCTTAATTGGAAACTTTCAAAGGTGAGCTAGGACATTATAGTCACCCTATGCTGGTCCTTCATAAGTGTATCCAGTGGTGGAGCAACTTGTGGAGGGGTTATCTACACACTGAAATCAATCACTTGTTTACCCTTATCTTGAGGTGCTTCCATAGGAACTAAAATATTACCACTACTGAGATTAACTTCAATGACTTCTTCTAATTATGAGTTTGTGAAAAGTTCTACCTACTTATTGGGCATACCTACATCTTCTCCTAAATAATCATCTGGATGACTCTAAATCTAGCTCAAGTGGTGAACCACCAAGATTGTGAAAGGAAAATCTATTTCTGAATCAGAGAGAAGTTGATCAGATTTATTTGAATTATTGTTGTTATAATTTGGAGAGTTATCAATTGGAATGAAATCACTAAGTTCATCAAAGGTAGAGAGAATGTAAGTGGAACTTGTCTTCTTCATTGATTTCTTTAAGTTTGAGATACAAATTAAAGTCAAGTAATGTAAGTGGTTTGAGTGGCTTAGTGCCTTTATCCATGGATACATATGTTTATGGTGGTGGTAGTGGAACTAGTAGAAGTAGTAGTTATAGCGGTAGAAGTAAGAACATCAAACTTAGACAGTGGTTGTGCTAATGGACTATCCTGGGCAGGTGATGGATGTTGCTTCTTGGCTTCCACCCTCTTTGAGTTATCCTTCACAACTAGCATACCTTCCATGGTTTTGGAGGCCTAAGCTAAGTCAAGCACCTATAAAGAAAGTTTCTTAATCTTAGAAATAATCTTTTTAGCTGTACGAGAAAGGTATATATCCCTAACTTTCTTTTATCTTGAGGGGAATGAATGATTTCCCATAGATTACTTTGATGGAACCAACGGATTTTTCCACTATGTATTCTTTGGGGACCACAATAGCTTTTGACTTATTACTACATTCAAGCCAGTCCATGAAGGTAAAATAATCCTCTAGCATGTTATGGTGGGGGCAATAGTTAGGATCATCACTCATTTCACTTTCACTTCCTAGGCTTAGGTAGCTAAAAATCATGCTTTTTAAGAAAGTTCTTAAAAATTTTCCTAACTACCTCCCACTTGAATGAGTATGATGGTTTATTTAACTTATCTACAAGAGCATGTGGAAAGTAGCTACACGGAGATGGGTGCGGTAACACTATGGATGTGGTGGTTGGATAGGTGAAAGAGGAGATGGAAAGGGAGGCTATTGAACTCTAGGCCTTTTTGTGTATGCCCTCATGAGATATTTTCCCTTATCCACCACTACCACTACTCCTGAGTTTTTTCAAATATATTTTGGTGCTTTGGCTTACATGATTGGTCTGAGAAGGGTAACTATTTGGCTTCCTCTTGTAGGTTGGTCACCTTGTTGATTAACTTCTCAAATATTTTAATTATAAATCTCTTAAGCATGAAAGCGACTGGGCCATGAATATTCTTGAGAAGAATTTCAATGGCATGTTGCTTTTGGAGCAGTGGTTCATATTTTATACTCAGGTTTCTCCATCTAAGAATATAATCAATAAGAGACTCATTGGATTTTTATTTCTCTACAACGAGATCCTCTACAGTTATCATTTACTGAGCTCCTCCAAATCATTTAACAAAAAGTTACTCTAACTCTACAAAGAATTTTAACAAACCGTTGGGCAGTTCAATATACCAATCAAAGGTAACTCCGAAAAGGCTACTGACAAACTACCATAAGAATAAGGCATCACTACCACCTACATTGCAGCAACTGGCTCTAAAGTGTATAATATGTTTTCGTTCCCATCACCCTTGAAAGATGGTGGCACAAATCTTTGGGGTTAAACTACATCTAATTCCTCTAGGTAGGCCTTTTTAGAACTAATGAGGCTCCTAGGGATTATGTCAATGCGTCTTTCATTTGCTATTCTAGCATCTATGTAATGTCTCTTTCTTAAATGGCCACACTATTTATACCCTTCCTATGAAGGCTATCAGTGTCTTCGTCTAATGGAGTGATATTCTTCTATCTACGTTTTAGGTTTTATCGTGTATTATAGAGATAGGTTGTGGTGCTTAACTAGACAATTGACATCTTTTCCTTTCCCTCCATACAAACTATCATCATCCTTACTTTTAACTATTGCTCCCTTGTTATCATCTCATGTATCTTCTAAAGTACCATGTGTTGATTGTGTATTATCTCCATGTGGTCTATCTCTCTCTATCCATGTGATCCTCTTTATGATCTTAATCTAAGATCTCCATCAAATGTCGAAATGAAATCTCTCTCACCATGGAATCCCCTTCATGATCATTACCTCTACACTCTCTGATCTTTGATGGTTGTCATCTTGTTCTTGGTGATATGAGCAAAATCATGGGGATCCCCCTTGAACTAAGGCTGAGCTCATCCTGTATTGGGGTGGTGATCTCCACCATTTGAGGCCATATCACAAACCTCCCTCCTCTCTCCCCCCCATGGGCTACTATAGTTCATGGCTCCCTTTCTTTATGAATTTGATCCTTCACACTTAGGGATTAGCTCCTCTCAAGTCATGAATAGTGGGCACTCAAAACATCCCATGGGCTCTCCCCACTTCCTAATGGGCCTCACTGAGGGGCTTTATGTTCTCCTTATCCGGTGCTACTCAAGTGGGGCGTGAAGGTGATGTGGCTATCCTTCTAACAACCTCTTCTGCCTTTGCATGTGAGAGTGGGTGAAACCTACTACCACCAAGGAGAGGTCTCATGAAGGGGCCTTCTTTACTATAAGGAGTTTGTATGAGGAGAGGTCCATTTCTTGACCTCTTTAGCATGATTCTTGTCATGATGTTGGGTCTTGGTCAAAGGGGCATGATGGGAAATAGTAACTTTGAAGGTGGATGGGAAAACTTTGATGCTAGAACTACCTTCCCTTTGCAGGGGCTATCATGAGGGTGGTACTAGTCCTATCTCAATAGTGGTGGACACAAACAAGGACTCATGGCATGGAACCTTTAAGGTCTTCCTCTTGAGGGAAACTTAGTGTCGACTGAGATCAAACTATAAGATGGCTTCTTTTTGGCCACCTCCTCTAATGACTATGGTAAGGGCATGGCCATCACATGTGACATTAAAGTGTTCAAATCCCATACTGAACTTCATGATAGGAGATGAGTATGGCCGATCCAAAGTCAAATTCACAAGTAATGAGAAGATGAGCTTTCCTAAAAACATGGTGGTGTGGTCATTGTTGCTTGGAGGAGGACAGTGGAGGTTTTCTCTCTATTTTAAAAAGAGATTACATGTGAGTAGAATACTTCATCATTCATTATTGATTTGTTTGGATTTGAGTTTAAACCCTCATGTATAATAAATTTGATCATGTTAGAGGGGTTCATAGTAGTTGGAGAAATTTTAATTTTGAGAGAGACTTTGCTTAATTCAAGCTTCAGAGTGAGTTCAAATGAATTTTAGAGATGGTGGAATAACTTTCTTTGTCATATTTATCATAATAGGTTTTTTGAAATTTCATTTAGTTTATGTGGTTTATTTAATGTGTCACCTTTTTTTTGTTTTGTTTTATTTTTTTCACCTATTCTAATAGGGGTTTTAGAACCTACTAGGCTGAGGTTCTATAACTTATGGAATGTTGACAACACTTGTCCAATGATGAAATAGGCAAGGCATCCAATGGGAAAAAATAGTCTCAACTTACACAAGGTATAAATCCATCGATACTTAGAGATAATTGTTGACTACTAAAGATGGAGAGAGAAATTTTCTCCAGTGATCCCTAAAAAAATCTATGATGTTTTAATTTGAGTGTGGGGACACCACGGATCTTGCTTATTGAAGTGATCGAGTGTGACATTAAGGTATATACTATCTCTAGATAGAAACATCACCTTATAATGGACTCAATCTAATAAGAACTCCTAAGGTAGATGGGTCTATAGATATATCAAAGATCTTTCCCTTACTTTACATGGATAAGTAAAGTAGGGTTTTTTTATGTTGGGTTCTTTAGTTCCCTATAGAAGCAAGCATAGTTAATTTCATTCTAAAAAATGAGAACTTTTTTAGAATACTCTGATTAAAGTAGTACTATTATCTCCAAAGATTACGAAGCTAGACTATCAAAGGATTGGTTGTTATTGGAAATCAAATGGGATTGTACAAATATAAAGACTTCTTCATAGATTCCAAAGGAGAATAAGTATATACCATTCAAGATACTAGGAAGCCTAGTAGATATTTTAATCTACCTTATGGTGAGGCTTTGCATTTTGAAAGAAAGAATTTATTTTCATTTGAGTTAAAATTTTATTAGAAAGCTAGGACTTATATTCCAATAACACAAAATTATGAAAATGACTAAGAGGTGAGGAATTATAATTATAGCAAATGAGAAACAAAAAGCTTTTGAACTTATATCTAGAGTGTTTCAACCTAAGTGGTGACCTAAATATATTTGAGGAAAGTGAGATATGATGGTTGACTTTCACAAGAGAGAATGAATCGATCCTGACTCTTCTGGACTTACAATTGCCTCGAATGGCTATCAACTAACATCTCCTATGATTTTAAAATCATGTGGCTGTGGTGTTTATTTTTTTATGTATGGGGGGACACCACACAAATCGTAGGGGGTACTTATTGAAGTGATCAAGTACGATATTGAGGTATGATGTACTATCTTAAAAGATGGAGGCATCACCCTTCAATGGACCTAATCACCTAATAAGGACTCCTAAGGTATGATGAGTCTTCAAATTTAAATTTTTCCACACTTTACATAGATAAATAAAGCAGGGTTTATATTAAACTAAGTTCTAAAGTTCCCTATGGAGGCAAGCCTCCATAGTTAATTACATCTTTGGGAATGAAATTTTCTAAGAATACTCTCAATTAAAGTAGACAATCATCATCTCCAAAGATTTCAAGGTTAATACTATCAAAGGATTGGTTAGGTTTGGAAAATCAATTGGGAAAGTTCAAGGAGAAGACTTATTTTGGGAGCCAAAGAAGGTGAGTAGGGAATACTCATGATATTAGAAAGCCTAGTGAGCATTCCAATCTATCATATGATTGGACTTTATATGTTTGAAAGTGAAGAGAATTATTTTGTTTGAGTTGAAATTTATTAAATTACTAAGGCTTATAATCCAAAAACACAAGATTATAAAAATGCCTAAGAGATGAGGATTTATGTTTATAGCCCAAAAAATAACTACCTCGATTCTAAATCTAGGGAGCTTTAGTAAGAGATAAAGCATGACCTAAATATAAGCGAAGATGGGCATAAAGTTTTACAATAAAGGATAAACCACCGACTTGGGCTTAGACGCAGTGGCGCTAACTCCTTTATAAAATCATATAGTCATATAAAATTATAAGATTAGTTAGGTTATTGTTTATTTATAAAGAGACTAAAGTCCTTAAATCCACTCCCAAGAGACTAGCATAAGTGCTATGAATAATGACTTAATCTAATGCAAAAATCTTTTCAAGTTTTATTTCAATTTTGACACTTCATTTTGACAAAGGCTTTAGGATTTTGATGCCTATATGCATGATGAAAGTAGATTATTGGATAAATCAGCAAGAAGAGGGTGTTCTCTACCACAAAGGATGCCCTCACAGGTCAAGCATTCCCCTATCGTGCAAGGATGGAGATCCCCTAATTTCAAGGAAGAAGGAATATGCATATACGATGTGAGGAATACAACATTCAGCTAAGAGGTTGCTAAATATTTTAATTATCTTATTCAATGCATAGGCTTTATAGTGAGGTTATGAATTATTTTAAACTTTAGTTATGAGTTATGTAGAAATTTTATTTTTATCCTAAGAGCATAATCACATCAGCCACAAATTAAAGCATCAAACATTTAAGAAACTAAGAAGAATATGTTATTTCTATTACATAAGCTAAAAAAAATATCAAATAATTTTATAGCTAAAAGAATAAAAGGCCGGTCTGAGTATCATCATAACATACTTGAAAAGAAAAGATGGGTAGCTCTACCCTTATACAACATGAAATATGAAAGAATAATTACAATTTATAAATGAATAAATGGAGTGTTGTGATAGGTATCGACAGTAAACTTATCGAAATAATCATGACATGAATCATTTAAATCATTGTGTTAATGTTAGGTGTCCCCAGGCGATGTTGTATGGCTTGAATACGTGAAAATGTGCAAGGCCCTTGCGCGTGCGGTGTAGCATTAAATAAGCAAGGGTTCCCATATTTTGGATGGGTGCAGGCAAAGAAGTTAGTCCATGAAACTAGAATTAGGTTAGGAACTTAGAATATAGGTACTCTTATAGGTAAATTAATAAAATTAATAGACATTATGGTTCATAAAAAGATAAATATTTTTTGTGTTCAAGAAACTAAATGGGTTGGGAAAAGGCCAAGGAGATTGATAGTTTAGGTTTTAAGCTTTGGTATTCTGGTAGAAGTCGAACTAGAAATGGTGTAGATGTGATTATAGATAAAAGTTTGAAGGATAATGTTACAAATATTAATTTATGTGGAGATGGAATTATAGTTTTAAAGATTATTATTGATATTAAGATTATCAATGTTATAAGTGTTTATGCTCCTCAAGTAAGTTTGGATGTAAGCTCAAAAGAAAAATTTTGGAATGAATTAGAGGGATTAATATAAAAGATACCACTTGAAGAAAAAGTATTTATTGGATGAAATTTAAATGGACATATTGGTAGAGTGGTAGAAGATTTTAAAAGTATTCTTGGTGGTTTATGGATTTGGAGGACTAATGAAGAAGGTAGGACTATATTAGATTTTTCTTTAGCTTATAATTTTGTAGTTGCTAATATTTTATTTAAGAAAAAAGATGAACATATTACTTATAAAATGGATCTAGTAAAACACAGATTGATTATTTCTGATAAAAAAATAGATCGTTTAAATTGTAAAGATTGTATGGTCATTCCAAGTGAAAGTTTAAGTACCCAACATCGATTATTAGTTTTAGATTTTCAGATAAAAGATTGTAAGAGGAAAAATAAATCAAATTATTATTGTAGGATTAGATGGGGACACTTAAATAATATAAATAAAAATATTTTTAAGAGCAAGATACAAGAGCTTAAAATTTGTGATGTTTATAAGGAATATATTATGTGAGAAAAAGTAGCAACTGAAATTAAGCAAGTTGCTAAAAATGTGCTTAGAGAATCAAATGGAAAAGCTTCTTTTAATAAAAATAGTTGATGGTGGAGTCAGAGTGTGCAAAAAAAGATAAGAAATAAGAAGCATTGTTATAAAACTTGGTTTAGATGTAAAAACTCAGAGAATTGGGAAAGATATAAAGTGGCTTGTAGAGATTCTAAGAAAGCAATATATGATGCAAAAAGTTAACTTTTAGTGATTTATACAATAGATTAGATATCAAAGAAGGTGAAAGATGTATGTATAAGTTAGCCAACCGAAGAGATAGGAGAAGTAAAGACTTAGTTCAAGTGAGGTGTATTAAGGATGAAAATAATAAATCACTTTTCTTAGAAAAGGATATTGAAAATAGGTGGATGAGATATTTTGATAAACTTTTCAATGAAGGATCTGAAAGTATGATTAATTTTAGCAATCTTACCCTAAACAAAATAGATAATTTTATTTTTATCATCATTATTAAAGTCTGAGGTTAGAGAAGCTTTAAAGAAAATGAAATGTGGAAAAATAGTAGGACCTGATGATATTCCAATAGAAGTGTGAAAATGTTTAGATCAAGGAATTTCTAAAACAAATCTTTTTAAAGGCTAAAAGATGTTAGATGAGTCGATCAAGAGTTTGTTGGTTCCTATATTTAAGAATAAAGGTCATGCACAAGAGTGTGCAAATTATAGAGGAATTAAGTTAATGTGTCATACATTAAAATTATGGTAGAGAGTAATTGAGCATAGGTTACGATGTGATACAAAAGTTACTCATAATTAGTTTGGTTTCATTCCAGGTAGATCTACTTCGGATGTTATACATTTGTTAAGAGGTTTGATGGAGAAGTATAGAGAAACTAAGAAAGATCTATATATAATATTTATTGATTTAGTGAAAGCTTATGATAAAGTTTCAAGATATGTTCTTTGGAGAGTTCTAGAACAAAAAGAAGTTAATATTGGTTATATTCAAGTCATTAAAGATATGTATACTAGAGCTGTTACTTGTGTCCAAACACAAGAAAGATTGGCAAAATATTTTCCTATTTCAGTTGGATTACATCAAGGATCAGCTTTAAGCCCTTATCTTTTTGCTTTAGTTATGGATGTTCTTACTAGGCATTTACAATAAGATGTATCTTGGTGTATGCTTGTTGATGGCATTCTTCTTGTTGATAAGACTAAGAGGGAGTCCAAGAGAAACTTGAATTATGGAGGTCAACATTAGAGTTTAAAGGTTTTTGTTTAATTAGATCTAAAACTAAATATATAGAGTGTAATTTTAGTTGTATAAGTTCAGTGGTAGTGTTGTGACATTAGGTGAACAAGTCATTAATAAGAGTGAGGATTAGATATTTAGGCTTTATTGTTCAAAATGATGGTGAAATAGATGGATGTTATTAGTAGAATTCAAGTTGGATGGTTGAAGTGGAGGAAGGCATCTTGTTGTGTGATAGAAAAGTTCCACTTAAACTTAAGGAAAAAGTTTATAAGATGGTGGTAAGACCTAATGACTTATGGTGCAGAATGTTGGCCAATAAAAGAGAAGCATAAGTTAAGTGTTACAAAGATGAGGATGCTTAGGTGGATGAGTGGCTTTACTTAGAGATAAATGTGAAATGAGTATGTTTGAAAAAAGTTGGAGTAGCTCATGGAGATAAGATTAGAGAGAATTAGATGGTTTGGCTACATAAAGTCTGCTTGATGACTGGTTAGAGAGTAGATGCATTGATTTGCCTTTTGTTAAGAAAGGTAGAGGTAGACCTAAAAAGACTTGGTTAAGATGTATAAAAAATGACCTTAGTATACTTGAATTAAATGAGAATTTGACACATAATAAGACACAATGGAGACGAAGGATTCATGTAGCCAACTCCACTTAGTGGGATAAAGTCTTGTTATTGTTGTTGTTGTTGTTGTTGTTGTTGTTGTTGTTGTTGTTGTTATTGTAGTATAAATGAATAAGTGCTATGAGGGATCTTCAAATCTTCATGTCTTCATTCTTCTCCTTGTCTTCTTCATTTCTTCCTTTGATTTGGTGGGCATCAAGGCATCACATGGCACCCTAAAACTAAGCCTTCTGCCAATGCTATTAAACCCCTTAGCACTAATCATAATTCTTAATGCAAAATTATTTTAAAAAGTAGGAAAAGTAAATCTAATTATACCTGAAAAATAAGTATTAGATAAACATACATATATTCCCAAGTAGTTATATTTATAATTTAGGCTTAGCATCCTACACATGGGCAACCAAGCCCATATGTCCTAACTTGGATTATGCTTAGGGGTTTTAAGCAACCTACAAAAGAGAGCATTTATATTTATTTTAAGCACCCCTTAAGCACAATCCCTTGCAGAAAACATGATTAGACTAATATTGACCTACCATCCAGTCTACAAAGAATACACCCTAACACCCAATCTAAAATATTACATCACAAAACAAAACACATCACATCATACACTGTCCTAACATAGAGCTAGAAGTGGTGAATTAATTCTAATGTGTGTGTTAAGGCTTGTGTGGTGTATCTTACTAGGCATTAATGTTATGTTTTTCTAAGTGTGAAAGGAATTTAATTTAACCATAAAGGATGATTTCACTTCAAGTTTTTTAATAGATTTAAGATTTTTAATTTGTGTTTTATTTTGGTTTCATTTAATTACACTTAGAAACTAAGTGTTATAAATAGAAGAAAAGAGGATTGCCCTCTTTCATCCCTATCTTAAGCCACTTTCTAAAGCATATTGGTTTAATTTAGTTCTCTTTAGTGAATGGCTTATTACATATTTTAGATTTAATCCTAAATTTAGGTTCACTTTAAATAATTATTCAATGTGAAAGACATCTTAAGATTAATCTAATTGAAAAACTATCACATGATTTATGTTCAATCATTCTTTTCCATCACATATAATATGCATATGATTTAATCTTGTGTATCTATACAACAACAACAAACAACAATAACAATGACAACAATAGATTAACACTATTTTACATGAATCCTTCTTCCATTGTGTCCTACTATGTGTCAAATTCTCATTTAGTTCAAGTATACTAAGATTATTTTTATACATCTTAAGTCTTTTAGGTCTACCTCTACCTTTCTTAACATAAAAAATCTAATGCATCTACTCTCTAAGGTCATCATGTATGCTTTATGTACTTAAATGATGAATATAGATGTGCATATTTGAAGTTTATATTTCTTATTTGATTGAATTATTTAATCATGTTAATTTAGAGCTTTATCCAAATTCTTATACAAAATACATAAGAATGAAATTAAATAGGTATGTGTCATTATTAAACTAGGGAAGTGAGGTAATCAAATGACCTCCTTGGGGCTAGCAAAAGCCTTGTATTCTCGAGATGTCAAAACTATATACATATTTGCATTTAAACATATGTAAATTTATATGTAAGAACATAAGGAAAGAGAAATCTTGGCTAATTAATTCAATCACTTAGTTGATTATGAATGCATATTTTTAGATGAAAGAGGGATTTTCATCCTTTAGCCATGTACACATGTGAAGAGAAATAAGCAAGTACATGTCCTTTGTTAAACTAGGAAGTGAGGTAATCAAATGACCTCCTTGGGGCTAGTTAAAGCCATTATTCTAATGTCCAACTATATACTTTGCTCTCTCACTACACATGAATGTATATGTAAATAAAAAAATCTTGTAAAATTATATTTTTATTTGATTATAACATTTATGCATGTGAAATAAAATTTTATCACAATTGTAATGTAGGAACACATGTAAATGAAATCAAATAAGTATGTCATTGTTAAACCAAATGACATAATCAAATGACCTCCGCTAAATAAAGCCTCATTTTCCTGGGATGTCCAGAATATATACTTATGAATATTCAAATACATGTGAAACTATATATATATTATAGAAAAGAAAGCTTTATTTCACATACTTAATCTATAAGCACATGAAAACATATATGTAATCATAACTACTATCACTCTAACTAATGTAATTGATTTATAAATTTTGAAAAATAACATTGAATTTATTACTAATAATAGCCACAAATATTATAAATTAATCCAACACATGGAAGCTTAACATAAAGGAAAATCATTTGATTTAATTAATTTTGAAAAGATGAATGCATGATTTCAAATGGCATACATCCTTTAATATGATTGGAAAGAAATAAATAAACATAAACACATGATTTCATTCAATCAATTTAACTCCTAAGGATAATCACATCAAATAACACTACTTAAAGCAAACCAAAGCTTTCTTATGTATCATTTTTGAATTCATGTTTAATTTTATTTAAGAAATGTGAGAAGAAATTTTCTTATCCTAATCCATTCCCACGTTTGTGAATTAACTTGGTTTAATAAAATGTAATTAAGTTGATTTTATGGATTAATTAGGTTGTAATATGCATTAAATCCATTAATTAACCCTTACTTATATTATCTTAATTTAATTAACCAAATAATTACGAGCCAACATGATATGCACATGAATGGAAAATAAATTTGCAATGATCCTAAGAAATAAAAGGGGCCTAATGCAATTAGCTCATGATTAATAGTTAATTAAGTTAAGGAACATAATTAAGTACTCCTATAATTCTCCCACACATGTGGGCTAATTATGATTTCCTTAAGATTTTCTTAGGTTATTGAACACCTAAAGGTCTACCCAATACTTCATTAATTGAGATTCCATCCAATTATAATTTCAATTTGATTAATTAAGCAATTTGATTAATTGATTAAGCCTTGATTAATTTAATTAATGAAATAAACTTAGAGAAATAGATTAGGAAGAAGGCCCTAATCTTATCCCATAGGTTCATTCACTGTAAACAATAATTAACCACCTAATTAATTAATTTATTACTATTCATGTGTTTAATTTATTATTAATTAATTTAAAAGAGTAATTAAAGCATAATTAGCTAATTTTCCAAATTGATTAAGCAAACAGACAGAGGTCATCCTATTGAATTAACACACAAAGTTTGGGGTTAATTACTTAAGTAATTAAAGAGAAATTTAGTTAATTAATTTTATAATTAAACTTTAATTAAGCTATAATTACTACAAAATTAATTAAAAATATTGTTAATAAATCCTCCTCTGAAATACCTTCAAAATGAATATTTATTTGCATATTTATGATTTTTCTACGGTTTGTTATAATTTTTCAAAGTTTCAGCCAATTTAAATAATTTTTCATAATTTTTATAAAGTCTATTAATTAATTTTGCTAAAATAGACTATTTTGAGCTACAAATTTCAATATCTCTCAATACGATCCTTTTGACTTTAAATTTTATGGTAGGTGTGTCTTAACTTCAATTTCAATCGGTAAAATTTCAAATCAATCGATGCATTTTTGGAATAATTGATGAAATTTGATTTTCACTAAAACCTAAATTAAGCTCAAAATATTTAGTAAAAATTAGAAATTTTGGGTTTATTAGATTCCTCTTGAAAAGACAAATCCAAGAGGCCTTATTTGTAATTTTTTTTGTTATGTATTTTATTTTCTATGAATTTTTTAACTTTTATATGATTTTATTATTTTTTAAAAGTCAAAATCCTAATTTTCTTACTTAACCAGAATCAATGCCGCATACGCTGCGCCATGTCATTCCACGCCATGATTGAGCATGATTGGGTAGCATGCGGCGCGGTAGCGTGTTGATTTGTTGGTGTGCGACGATTGAACGGAAAGTGCGAGAACCACATGATTCAATCCAAGCTCATTCACAAATTGGATGATTGGTCATCACGCTAGAGGCCAAAATCAGTAGATCTCTCTTCTAATCTTAGTCATCTATTAAAGAGGGATCATATGGTGCTTCGTCCCCACAAGAAATTGACAAATCAAACAAAAAAATGGTGAAATCAAATGGAATGGGATTCAATTCGATTTGATGATTATCATTGAAAACTCCTATTTTTGCATTGGGATCATGTGAAATGAAGAATGCAAGGGTTTTCTAATGAAATTTCCTAAAATCGAGCAAACATCATCACAAACAAGGGATCCTATGGTCAGCTAAAGCATTTGAAAATTACCTCAATGGGGATAGTTTACGGCCGCTGTGTTGAACCAAGCACACCCTTGGATGCGAGATGAAGTCTTGCGATGAATCTAAACCCTTTCATTTACTTGGAATGTTGTATCCACCAATGACCACTGCCTCCTTGCCAGAATCACTTGGTTTTGGTGTTTTTTTGTCGAAAGGAAGTAGGGAATGGGTTTCTTGTTACTTGGAGCTCTTGGAGTGTGTGTAATGGTAGAATGATTTATTTTGAGGCCTCTTTTCCTTTGTGCATGGTGGCCAAAATCACCACTAATTGTAATTTTGGCTCTTGGTGGATGTCATATGGCTTGGGGTGATTGGGAATGGCAGGAATCATCCTAGGTGGCTTGGTTTGGTTGGCCAAGGCTTGGGAGGTGGCTACTAAGAGAGATTAGTGTGTGTCATATGGGTTTCAAATGCTCTAATGGGGGATGTGAGGTGAATTCACCTCCCCATGAGTCATGGCCAACCCAACCATCTCTTGGGTCAGGTTAGGCAGTGTCCATGCCTAAGTGGACCATTGGGAGGGTGCAAGTGGCTAAGGAATGGAAATGACAACTTACATAGGTGATTTATCTCATGTGATACCCTTGACCCAATGGTAGAATGGTCATTTGGAATTAGATTTGAAATGAGTCAAAAAGTGAGTTGGGCCAAATTTCAAGTCATTTGGAGTTCATTATGATCAATTTGACTCAATTTGACCCATTTGGGTCAAATTGGATCAAAATGGGTTAGGTTGACCATGGTCAAATTGGGTCAAACTAATGGTTGGGTCAAGTTCATATGATCATTTGGAGTGTGTTGGTGTTATTGATTTGGTTCAATTTGGTTTAGGTTTAGTTTTGGTTCATTTGAGTTCATTTGGGTCAAATGGGTCAAGTTGACAATTTGACCCAATTGACCAAATTGGCTTGGGTCATGGCTTAGCTTGGGTGTTGTTGATCATTTGGAATGTGTTGTGAGCTTTGGTTGAGTTCAATTTAGATTTTATTAGGTTTCAGGTTGGCTTGACACTTTAGGTCAAGTTGTGTTCAATAGGTCATTTGGGTCTAGTGGGTCAATTGGGCTCAATTGATATTTTAGTCAAGTTCAACAATCAATTTAGAATGAACTTGACCCATTGGTTGCAATCAATTTGGTTTAGATTTTGATTTGACCCATTTTGGCTATTTAGGTCAATTTAGGTCAACTTGGGTCAAGAGGGCTAATTGGGTTAGGTTTGGCTCAATTGAAGGTCAAGTCATGTTCAAGTATTGATCCTGGGTTGGTATGAATCATGGGGTTCAATAGATTTGGCTTAAGTTGCAATTTGGCTAGTTCATGTTCATATGGATTAAAGGGTTGACTTGGTTAAATGGCTAGGTTGACTTTGTTTAACCCAATTTATGATAATTGATCAACCTAGGATGATCAACAATCATGTCATGAAGTTTGGGTTGGCTTAATTCACATTGATTTGGAGTGAATTGGATTTTGGTTCATGTAGGTCAAATTGGTCACTTTAGGTCAAGTGAGAAAATTAGGCTTAGTTGGCTTGAATTTGGATTGAGTTAGATTTAGTTGAGTTTATATATAGATTTGAAATTGATATATAAATTCAATTGCAATTGGTTTGGGTTCAAATGAGTTTTGGTTCATTTGAAAATTTCAAGTCAAATGGGCTAAGTTAGGTTTGACTTGGGTTGATTTTTATTTGGCTTGATGATTGTAGATTTCATTTATATTTGTGAATATGATTGAAGGTATACTTGATTTATAAGAGAATCAATTGAATTTTGGTTTTGGAATGAAGGAATTTGGCTAAGTCCACGAGTGAGTCATGTCAGGTTTGGATTTTGATTTAGTTTGATTTAGTTTTGATGATTTAAATGTATATTTCATTTATATTTATGAAGATGATTGAGGATATGATTGATTCATGAGAAAATCAATTAAGTTTGAATTGATTTAGATGGATGTTTATCTAAGTTCATGAAATTGATTCAAAGGACTTAGGAAAGATTTCAAGTTTGGATTTGATCATGGGCTTCAATCATTTGGCTTAGGATTTGAAATTGAGTTTGATTGTAGGTTTTATAGGGTGAATCTAGATTGGATTTGGGTTGTGGGGTAGGAGGGTTATTCTAATCCCTAAGGCATAACCTAACCCTATGATTAACCCTTCTAAGTCTCTAAGTTCAAGTTAAGTGTTCGCCTAATCACTAGAAGTGTCTTATGATTAAGGAAGTCTCAGTATCTAGAAGACTCCTAAGCCTAAGATGAAGAGATTGAGAACTCACTCCAAAAGTGAGGTCAATATTGGGTCAATTATATGTAATTTTAAGATAGCTAGGTTATTATTAATTAGGAAAGAGTCTAAAATCCTAAACTCACTCCTTGAAAGACTAAATCATGATTGGTATGAAAACATGACTTAGAATAATACAAAATTTATAAATTTTTAAATCATTTTGACATATTAATTTGGACTAAGGCTTGGGATAATTATGCCTAAATGCATGATGAAATTGAGTTGTGGGATAAATCAGGGGGAAGAGGTGTTCTCCACTACAAAGGACTACCCTCACAGGTTAATCATGTCCCCTATCATGCAAGAGTGGAGATCTCCTATTTTTAAGAGTGAAATAATATGATATGCATGATGTAATAATATATAATATCCAGTAAAGGGGTTGCTAAATCTTTTATTTATCTTGATTATAAACCTAAGCTTTTAAAGTGAGGCTATGAGTTGATTAACTTTTAATTGAAGTTATTAAATTTGGGTAGAAAATTTAACTTTATTCTAAAGAGCCTAATGTATACAGGCCATACATCAAACATACACACTTTAAGAAACCTATGAAAATCATGTGATTTTTATTGCATAATGTAAAGACAACAATCAAACATTTGAATATCTTAAAAGAATAAAAGGTGATGAGGTGTACCCAAAAAAAAGAAAAGAAATTGGGTAACTGAGCTCTAACCATATAGTAAAAGAAAAGGCTATGGGGGTCTTCATTTTTTCTTCATCTTCACTTATTGAATTAGCTTGCTTCAGGCTTCATAGAGCCTTTTAAGTCTATGCCTTCTAGTCACTGCTCATCTTAAATCCCATAGCACTAATCATAATCCTATTGCAAAATTATATTTTAAAAAAGAGAAGTAACTCTAACTACACTAGCAAAATAGATGTTAGCTAAACAAAAAATTTAAATAAAATAATCATATTTCACATATTTAGACTTAGTACCTTGCACTTGAGTAACCAAGTCCAACTATCTTAATTATATTGTGCTTAAAGACTTAGGTATCACCTGCAAGTAAAAGATATTTTATATTTTATTATTACAGTGGTCCCTTAAGCATAATCCCATGTAGAAAATACCATTAGGCTAATAACGACTTAACATCTAGTCAACACAAAAGTAATCCTATCTAAAAATATTACATCACAAAATAAAATGTATCATCGCAATAATCACTGACCTAGCTTAATACTAAGATCAGTGACTTAGTATTCTAATATGTGTGCTATAGAAAAAGTGGTGTATGTCTTACTTAGGCATTAAGATTGAGATTTTTTAGTGTTTAAATGTTTACACTCCATATTAAAGGTGGTTACACTTCAATTAGTTTAAGACTTCAATTGAGTTTTAAATCACATATTTCCTTTTATCTTTTACTTATAATTTATCATTGTAAAGAGAAGAAGAGAGTTGAACCCCTTTAATCCCTACCTTAAATTGATTCAAAGAGATGAATTTTATGATTTTAAACATTCTTAATGGATCAGAATTTCAACCAATCCTATGTTTGGATTTAACTTAATGAATTTTATTTAAACATGAAAGACATCTTAAAGTTAATGAAACCAAGTCAGCATCAAATATATAATGCTTTATCATTTTAGTCTCATTATCAATAACATTACAATCTCATTTCATTTTACTTCACTTTAATTTAATACATATACATACATCTTATACATATTTTGGCATACTAAAACATTGATATGCATAAATTTTGTAACAAAGGAATCTCACTTTTATGTACAAGTATATAAGAAAGCTATGAAAGTGTGCCTTTATTAAACCAGGAAGTGAGATTATCTAAGACCTTTTTGGGGTACTTAAAGCCTCGTGTTCCTAGGATGTCCAAACTATATACTTGACTGTTCAAATACACATGTACTTTATATATTCATTTTGACACACTTAAACACAAATATGCATGAATTTTGTAACAAAGGAAATCACACTTCATATCTAATCATATGCATACAAGTGTGTAAGAAAGCTATGCAAGTATGTACCTTTGTTAAACTAGAGAAGTGAGATTATCTAAGACTTCCTTGGGGTTACTTAAAGCCTCCCTGTTCTAAGATGTCCATACTATATACTTGCAGTTCAAATACACATGGATACACATATAGATACAAAATGAAATCATGAAAAGTTGTAGGTTATTATCTTTTAACAGATGAATTTTTATTTGAGTTTTATTACTTATAATAAGACTAGCAAACAAAAAGCTTTGCTTTCTAATATTTAATTGACAGTTTGCACCAAATTCTTGTCTAAAGGAGAAAAATAACTTGAGATTTACATTGTGATAATAGCACATCATATAGTTTATTTCCCACATCATGCAATTAGATGCAACCTTTTCTTTTAGATTGGATACATGAATGTATGAAACACATGGCATGCAAACTTATGATAATTGAAACAAGATAATTAAACATCATCAAATGACATACTTAGCTTCATTAGAACCCAAGGATGATTATGTTAAATAAACATACCTTAAGCTTAATCAAAAAAATTTTAAGATTTAAATTTTGTGTTTTTAATTATTTAATCCTAAATAGAAGAACCAAGGTTAATTTACTTAACCTATATCCATGTTGGTTAATTAATGAATCAAAAAGAGATTAAGTAAATTTTATGACTTAATTTGATTTATCTCATTAGCAAGTCCATTAGTCACCCTCCTAAAGAATCTCTTAGTTTAATTAACCATTAAGCAAGGACCTATGAAATATGATGATGCAATTGAAAATAAAATTAGCAATGTCCTGAAGATTCTAATGCAATTAGACCCATGTTTAAATAATTAATTAAATTAAGAGGATTAAGCTAATTATTTTTATAATTTCTCAAGCCTATGAAAAATTATAATTTTATTAAAACCCTTATGTTAACTAAGCACATAAGGAGTATTACTTAAATCAATCTTGCCGATTAATTATGATGATATAATTTTTATTTATTTTAATTTTCTCTCTCTTTTATTTTATTTAATTATTTAATCATTTAATTAAAGGGCTTAAGGATGATTTTGTGGAAATAATTAGGAGGGGAGGTCTTAATTATTTCTCTTGATCATCTTTACTATTATGATGATTAAATAATCTTCCATAATTAATTTCATAATTTTCTTAATTTTAATAATTATTAAATCACTCAAAAGAGATAATTAAAGCTTAAAATTATGGGTTTCCTATTCTACTTAGCAAATTAATCCAAAAAAAATTTTGGGAGGTAGAAGTCAACCCATGTATCTAACATCCTAATATTCAAGTTAATTAACCAAGTGATTAGGGCTTAATTAAGATAATTGCTTAAATTTTAAACTATAATTAGTCACTATTCATTAGATGAAACCTAGGGATTTATTTTTCTTGGATTCTCCTATGTCTAAAGTTTCCATAGAGAGTTTATTTATATTTTTTCTAATTTTTCTACAATTAGTTATAAATTTTTGAAGTTCTGGATAATTAATCATATTTTTAACCCTAATTAAATGATTTACACAATCAATGCCATGTTAATGCTGACACAGTAGCGCTTTTCATGCGGTGCCATGAGGCTGGCTATGTAAAATGTCTGATGCGGTAGCTAACTCAATGGCTGCAGACGCAGTTTCATCTTGGTCGTTTAATCTCAGATTGAACGGTTTAGATTAATCTCATTATTCTAACAAAAATAAATTATAAACTCTAACATGATTAATCACAATCATCCATTCTAATCATGTAGAATGGATGACCAATGATCCATCATCCGATAAAGCTGAAGAAACACACCGCCCGCTCAATTCTATCTTGTTGAGCTCGTTCAATAGCAAAAATGATTTTAAAACAATCAAGGATGAAATCTAAGAAGATCATATGGTGGGATTCGCACAAAATCATAATTTCTTTCACAAATGATCAATAATCCTAAGGATTTCTACAATTTACTAGATTTTACCTTACTGGAGCTCAAGACCCATGGTTCATCGACTGAGATAGTTTCATCTTGAAGAGATGAAGCCCTGTTAAGAAACTCGTGAGTTGACTCCCTGTTGGTTGCTCCGTGGACCAAATGTCATTGTGAAACTCACCGAAGTTGATCTTGAGATGGTTTTTGGTGCTCGAATTGATCGGGAATCAATTCATTTTAGCTCATTGATGCCAGAGGAAGGTGTGGGAAGAATTAGTTTAGGTTTAGTGGAGGTTTGGTTACTTTGGACAGAGAGGAGGCTCCAGTTCAAGTGGAGCTTGGTCTTGCCAGTGACTGAAGGCACGAGGGAGCTTGGGAATTCTTGGGGACTGTGTGTTGAGTTTGAATGGGAAAGGATAAGCATACTTCCCTCCTTAAGTGAACCAAGCCATGGGATTGGTTTAACTTTTGGTAATTATTTGGCCAGAGGTGGTTAGAAGTGGCAAGGGACTGGTGATGTGAAGGTATTTAAGTGGCTGAGGGAGTTTAGTAGACTATCATGGGGTGTACACGTCTTTTGAGGTGGACCAGTGGCCAGACAAGGGGAGGAGGGCCTCCCCTTAGTTAAGGGATGCACCCAACACCATTAGGTTAGGATGGGTCAGTAGGCCTATGTCCAAAGAAGGTTGAAGTTGGCTGCCATAAATAGAGGAGGTGAGTAGGCCTTCCAAATGAGAATTTTATCTTACTTGGAACCCTTGGTTTGCTTGATTTGACACAAACTGGGTTCACCATTAGTTTGGTTCACTTAGGCATGTCAATGAGCACATGTGGATAAGTCATGTCAAGTTTAGTTGGGTTTGGCTCAAGTTGACTCATACAAGTCAATTTGGGTTTACTTGAGCTAGGTTGACTAATTGACCAAATTGGGTCAATAGGATTATTAGATTATGTTTGATTAGATATCTGAAATGCATTGGTACTATTAGTTTGATCTAATTTGTAGTGGATTTGAGTTTGGCTCATTTGGGTTTATTTAGACCAAATGGGTTAAGTTGAGCAATTTGGTCAAATTGGCCAACTTGATTTGAGTGAAAGGTTGGTTCATGTTTGAATGATCATTTGAGCTTGATTGTAGATGTTGATTTGAATTGATTTGAATTAATATTAGATTTAGTTCAATTTGACCTTTTAGATCAAATTGGATCAATTGTGTTCATTTGATCAAATTGGGTTCAATTGGTGGTTGAATTGTGTTAAATACTCAATTCATGATTGATTGAGTTCATTAGTTGCAATCAATTTGAATTAGAATGGGATTTGGTTGAATTTGACCTTATAAGCCAAATTGGGTCAAATATATCAAATAACCAAATTAGCTTGGGTAAGCCTAATTGGATGTAATTGAATGATCAATGGTGATCAACAATCATTTTGGAAGAGATTGGGTAAGTTGGTTTGGTTCAATTGAGGTTTGATTGAAGCTTAACTCAATTGGGTGATTTAGGTCAATTTGGATTGGATGGATCAATTGGGTTGATTAATTGAGGCTATATGAAGGTTGAAACATATTCAATAATGACTTTAGAGTTGATTAGAGGCTTTGATTGCAATTGACTTGAGTTGGATTAAATTTTGGCTCATTTGAACCCTTTTAGTCAAATGGGTCAACTTTGATCAATGGAGTTGATTGGCTCGACTGAGTAGATTGGAATATGTTATAATGTTTGGTAGGATGCTTAGAATAACCAAGGAATTTGGATTGGGTTAGATTGGCTTGATTCAGATTGAATCGGGTTTTGATCTTTAAGGAATTCACACGGGACAACTTGGGTCA
The DNA here is from genome assembly GCA_021442155.1 of Cymbidium sinense. Classification (NCBI taxonomy): domain Eukaryota; kingdom Viridiplantae; phylum Streptophyta; class Magnoliopsida; order Asparagales; family Orchidaceae; genus Cymbidium; species Cymbidium sinense. Next base: position 131,075,369 of record CM038219.1, read on the forward strand.
AGACCTAAATCGACTTGGCTTGATTCAATTAGATTACAATCAAGGTTTAATCATATTGAGTTAGAGCCCAAAGAAGTTTGGATAGGTTGAGTTTCAATCAAGTCAGTTTGATTTTGAGGAATCCAAATAGGTTAGGTTAAGTTGAGTCAACTTAGCTTGTCTAGCCAAGTTGAGCCTATGATGGATCAAATTGAGCCCAAATTGATTTAGCATTTGACTTGGAGCTTAGATTGTATTCATTTGATTTATATTTAGTAAATTTATTGGTCGTGTACTTTAGTTGAGTCTTATAATAGGTGGGGCTTCACTTCTCATAAGATAGATTTGGATTTGGTGTTCCCTTAATCACTGGAAGTGTCCTAACACTACAAAACTCTTAATATCTAGAAGAGTCCTAAATCTAGGGTAAATGTAGTTAATCTCACTCCAAAAGTGAGGACAATAGTATTTTAGAAAATTCCTACTTCCTAAGATATAATTAACTATGGGGCTTGCCTCCATAAGAAACTTAAGAACCTAGCATAAAATATGCTTTATCATCTATGTGAAGTAGGAAAAAAATCTTTGGTATATGTAAATGAATCTGCCTTAGAAGTCCTTATTAGATGATTAAGTCTATAGGGTGATATTTCTACCTTTTAACATAGTACATCATTCCATGATGTCATACTCAATCATTTTAATAAGTGCACCCTAAGATCTGCAAAGTATTCCTATGACTCTAAATACAAACACCATAGTGGCATCATATTAGAGAAAAATCTACCCAAAATTCTATTTTCTACAAAATATGGCATACCAATATACCTCCTTCATATTGCATTCTTACTTGGTGGATTTTGAGAAATCTTATTCTTGTTGATACTTTATTATGTTCGAAAGGATTTTTTTTTCCTTCTAAATCCTAATGTTGTTTTCACATTGAAAATGTTAACCATGTATTTATTAATGGCCCAACGGCTTCCTGACTTTGGCTTTGGTTTGAATCTATACTATCTAATAACATAAATTTAAATACTTTACTATCTAAATTCTTTCAAAATCTTGCTAATGATCATATTAAAATACTAGTTCCCCTAATTATTATTTGGTTCTTTTTGCTTGAAAGAAATGATGTTAAACATTGTGGCATTACCATGAATCACTTAAGGATTATTACTAGGGTCAAAGATAAATTAGAGCCACCTGTATTGTCAATATGCTCTCTGCTAAACACTTTGAGGATTACCATTTTGCTTCTACTCATTTCAATATAAATATGGGAGTTTATACTTCCCAAATACAACTTAGAATGGTTAAATGGTTTAAACCACATGTAGATATTATTTAGCCAAACATTGATGGTTCTATTTCAAATAGCAAATATAGTTGTGATGGCATTATTAGAGATTCTTCTAGTAAGGTTATTACATCTTTAGGGTTTAAGATTTTGTTGCCCCACTCCCTGAATGCTTGATTTTATTTATTGAACTAATGCCTTTAAACAATGCTTTGGAAATCTATGTTTTCATGAATTTTAGAAAAATATGGATTGAAGTGGATGATATGCTACTTAAGCATTTCATTTATTCAAACAACAAAGGAAATGCAAAACCTTTTATGTGCTAATAATATTAATAGAATTTTTTTTACCTTAGTTTTTCAAATTTCTCACATATTAAGAGAAGAAAATATGTGTGCAAATTTTTTTGCCAACCTAGGCTTGAGCCTACCTAACCTTACAGAATTCAAAGAACATTATATGCCTTATCAGTTTTGTGGGCTTATGAATATGGATAAAATGAGCCTACCTTATGTAAGAATTTATTAGATGCTGTCATACTTGTTATGAAGCTTTTAGACTTTTTTTTATTTATGTTATGTATTATAGTTATGGATGTTTAAGATGTCTTGTTTTTGTTGTTGGCCACCCTTTTGTTTTTTGTTGTTTGATTTATTGGCAATTTTTTTATGGGTCCTATCCTAAGTTTTAGCCATGGTAAATGTATTTTTCTAAATTTGAATCTATGATTCACGCATATTGCTAGTAAATATTTTTGGATGAATTGGATTAACTAGGTGGAAAGTGCAAATGGATTTTTGATAAATCTTTTTGGAATATTCAAGAGAATTTTTATAATTTTCTTTATCTAATATATTTTTCACATCCCAACTCATTTCTTTTCTTTTTTTTTGTCGAGTAGAATTCTATATTCCTTGGTTGGAATTTTGTTTGCTTGTTTCTTTTGTTGTTAGATTTGGCTTATTGCCTATCATTAATGATTATTTGAATAAGATAAAAATGTTAATAATTTTTAATAATTTTAGTAACTTTATAAGTTTTTATCAATTTATGGATAGAGTATGTTGCTGGTTTTTTCTTATAAGGTGTAATTTTGATATCAAAAACATTTATTAGTGATATAGTATCAACTTTGGTTTAATATTTTGTCCTTCTAGTATTTTGTTGTGGGTTTATGCTGGCTTTAATTCCAGTATCCTTAAGTAAGTTTTCTAATGTGTACTTATTCTTCTATTTTTCTACTTTCTCTTTTGATTGACTACTTAGGCTAAGGATGTTTCAATCCTTTATTTTTATAGGCACTTATCTTAGATTCTGTATATGCACCTGAATTGATTTTTCTAGGTCTCTAGCTAGTTTGTTCAAGTGGCTAGTTCTTATGTCACATATTCAGACTTCTCTTCTGTCTATCTTAGTGCATAATATTTCTTCAATAATCATTGTCTAAGAGGACAACCAATGATCATCATTACACATTCTTTGTCATTAGTTTATTGTCACTTGTTCTTCAATAATCATTCTCATTTATCTTCAAACTATCACAGTCAACTATCTTGATGTGGCCATCATCATCTACCCATCAATAACCAAAACTATATATTATCACCACATGTCCTTAAACCCCAACCATCAACTATGAAAACATATACCATTGTCCATGAATTAATATTGATGCCCATGAACATTATTGTTTAGCACTAGCATTCGTTGTTGACCATCGCCGATCTATCAACACTATCACTTTCAAATATTCACCACAACCATCATAGAAGACCATCTGTATTATTTAGGCTTTTTAATCTCACCTTCTTCAACAATGAGAAGAGAGAATCATTATATTGTTAAACTTATATAAAAATCTATTTAAATTAATGCGACTAATTACTATCATCAATCAGCTATTGTTGTTGCCCACAACACTATTATTTAGCATCCAACCCATCAACACTTTCGTCTTCAAATATTCACCACTACCATCATAGAAGTCCATCTCTATTATTTAAGTCTTATAATTCCACCTTTTAACAATAAAAATAATAATAATATTGTAATCTTCAAGTGATAAAAAAACCTATTTCAATTGAAATAGATAACATGTTTGTTTTCCTAATTTTTTCATATAGAAAAATATAAATGTACTATGTATTAGGTGTTATTTATATTAATATTTATGAAATTTCTATAAAATATTAAAATGATAAATTCCTTATTTTCCAGGAAAAGACTTTTTTCCCATCATAATAAAATTTAAATAAAAAAAGCTACTTTTGATGAACTCTTATTAATTATCAAGGTTTAAGGTAAATTTTCATTTATTATTGAGATGATAAACTATACTTTTGTTGTTGTTAATATTTTTAAAAATCATAAGAAAAATGATATAATCAAGCAAAAGTTTTGACATAATTTTCAAAAGATAAAGCACTCAAATATTTGGGCTCCAACCTTTTGAAATTGACTTTAAGATCTTACGAGCTTTATCTTTAGTAATTTTAGTTAAGATATGAAGATTAGTGAAATAAATCTAATGATATTAAAAAAAATTTGGATTTGAGTCCAAATGAACCTAAATCAAGCACTTATAAATATAATTATAAACTTCTGGAGACAATTTTGTCAAATCAATATCCTCCAAAATTTGCATACTAATAGTCAAGGTGAGTATCCAGATGTGTCAAATTTGATGGACCTAATATCACATAATTCATAGTTCATTAAGACATTGAGATGTTAAAAAATGTAAAATAATTAAAAAGATACATTCTAACTATTTGATAGAGTATCAAGGATTTTAGTAGAAATAACTAGAATGTCCTTTTCAGAAAATTTGCATATGTCATGTTCCTACACATTTGAAAAGAACTCTTATGTAGAGATTTTTTGCACTTAAAAATTCCATTGCTTAAAGATTTCACATATTCATACTTTTTTCTATCTATCTTGGTACATAGTATTTCCTCTAACTTGGAGGACAACCGATGATCATCATTACACATTCTTAGTCATCATTTTATTAACACTTGTTTTTCAATAATCATTGTTGTTTGTCTTCAAACAATCACAATCAACTATCTTGATATTGCTATCGTCATCTACTCATCAATAAACAACACTATATATTGTCGCCACTTGTCTTTAAACACCAACCATCAACTATGAGAACATACACCATCGTTCATCAATTCATATTGATGCTCATGAACATTGTTATTCAGCTAACATTCATCATTGTTGATCTCATCAATATTGTCACCTTCAATATTTATCACCACCACCACCATAGAAGATCATCTATATTGTTTAGGCCTTATAATCTAACCTTCTTCAACATTGAAGAAGAGAAAATCATTATACTCTTCAACTTATATAAAAATCTATTTTAATTAATGCAAACAACTACCATCGCCCATCAACTAATATTGATGCACATGACCACTATTATTTAGCATCGACATCCGACCCATCAGTACCTTCATCTTCAAATATTCATCGCCATCATCATAGATGGCCAACTGTATTGTTTAAGCTTTATAATTCCACCTTTTGACAATCAAAAAGAGAAAATTATTGTAATCTTCAACTAATAAAAAAAGTTATTTCAATTGAAATAGATAACATGATTTATTTTCCTAATTCTTTTCATATAGAAAAATATAAATCTACTATGTATTTAGTGTTATTTATCTTAATATTTATGAGATTTTAGATCACATGATTTATTTTATTTTCATTATAATAAATTTTAAATAAAAAAGCTACTTGTGATGCACTCTTGTTTTAAACCTCAGCCTTGCTACCACCACATGAAGAAGATAAAATGAGGGACCATGGTGTCGTCGGATGACGTCCTGAATTTTCCAATCAGGGGAAAATGAAAATCCCCATTTATTTGTCATTTTTGTTGTTGAAAATGAATAGAGGAACTGAGATATTATGCTTACTCAGTCATCCGGCATCTCTCTTGTCCTCCTCATCCGCCAATAAGAGCCCTTCATTCTTCGCAGGCAGTCACTCAAAAGAAAGAAGATGGATGTATTCTGCCTGCTTTCTCCTCATTCAATGACTCACTTGCCTTCTTCTCCGGCATGGAGAAGGACCCACATGGAGAGTCCCATCTTCTACTCCGGTTTTCACTCCCTCAGTTTTCCGGAGGTCTATAAGAGTTTTCCATTTCATCCGAGAAATGCATCTTCCTTCGACTTGCGCTTGCCAGTTTCTGGTATGCCCAGCAACCAAAAATATTTTCATCATTTTCTTATTAATTTGTTTTCAAATTACAAAATGATACCTGTTTATTTAGAAGAAATGTAATTTATGACAGACAAGAAATAAACAAAATAACTTAATAAATTCAATTCCATATTAAATAGGTAAATAACATGATGAATAATTATCTTCAAATGAATATTTAATCTTGAAATATATGGAGTCATAAAATCTTAAAACTCCTTAATTTTGAATCCATGCCGATCACCAAGACTTGCGCTTGTCCGCTTGCGTATGTGGATATACTTGTTAAGATAATTCTCCAAAAAAATTAGAAGAAGATCAGTTACTATTTCCATCTAATAAACACACGAAATCAGAGAAATGTGATTGGTAAGACCTGCGAGTAGCGACTGATAAAGCTTTTGTCACTGGTATTGGATAGATAAAGCAATAGAGAAGCCGCTACAGAACCGAGCACAAGGGGGCGAAAGAGTGGTGACGATGGTGCCAATCCACAGTCCCATACCATTTCGTTTCAATATGTAAACTTTAAATGCCATAATAGTCGATTTAACTCTTTAAGAATATTCTAATTTATTCGTTAGTTACTAATAGTAAGGGTAATTATATAGTCCCTTACACTAACCTGATTTAACCTGTCATAGGTATTCTAAACATTTTCATGATTATTTATAAAGTATTGTAAAGTGTAGGGTTTCATTTTTTTTTTTTACTTTTTTCAGGTCCAAATTTTATTAAAACAAATGTTCATTTATAACAATTTCAAATTTCACAATGACAAATCTATCAATCGATGTTTAATTGCATTAAATCACTAAGAGACTGTAGCTTAAGATATTTTCAAGCATTTTAGAGTGTTCTGACAACAATTTGGTGGCATTATCGATGAACATAAATGGAACCACAATGTCCACTTTGGTGGTGGTGGCACTAACACCAAGTACCCCAGTGGGTGGCTTCTGTGGTGAATAACATGTTTATTTCCTAACATTTGGAAGTGTTTTTTTTAAATTCTTTGTCATCCAACATCCTATTATTTGCTATTCGGTGAAGGAGGAGCCCCTGTTGCAACTTTAAAAACATTAAAGGCACAAGGAGTTACCAGCCAGGAAGGAGAGATTGTAGACAAGGAGACTGTGTTTGTTGCAGGTTCAACTGGTAGAGTAGGTTCACGTACTGTAAGGTTGTATCTGCCAGGAAACTTAAGAATTTCCATGGACATTAAAATTCTTTTATTATTATTATTATTATTATTATTATTATTATTATTATTATTATTATTATTATTATGTCTCACTTTTAGAAGTTTTTTCCAGGGAACTTCTGAGGCTAGGCTTTCGGGTTCGAGCTGGTGTTAGGAGTACTCAGAGAGCTGAAGCACTTGTGCATGTTTGAACTTTTTTACTTATTATATTGCCACATTTATCTATACTTCATCTATACTAATTGTCTAGGAATTTGATATCTACCAAATCAACCTTTGCAGAGTGTCCAACAGATGAAGCTCGATGGCAAGACTGGAAACCATGAAATACAACGTAAGAGAAGTGGCATGCTAGATTTCTCTTTAGTTAGGATGTTTAGAATTGAGTTCAGATGTACCAATTTTTTGCCCATTTTTTTTAAGTCTATGAATAACGCCAACTAAAGTTGCATTGTGGTTTGTAGACCAGCCATAAGATATCTTCAGATTGTTACATGTGATTTGGAGAATCAAGGGAGCATATTATCAGCAATTGGAGATGCCTCAATAATTATTTGTAGCATTGGAGCAAGTGAAAAGGAGGTCTTTGATGTAACAGGACCATATCGCATTGATTATAAATCAACCAAGAATCTGATTGAAGCAGGTAACACAATCATAGCCTATTATGTCTTCAATGTTACCTTGTGGTATTCTAACATGGCTTGTATTAGATCTATTATGGGTCATTTACTATTATTCAGTTCTAAACATTGGTTGTGAATATTGTTTATTCTTCAAAATTGTTAACGAACTTGTACACGCATATTTCTTTGGTCAAATTAATAATTTCATCATAGAAGTCATAATTAGATTCAATAAATTACTGCTCATAACCCAGCATTGAACTCACTAAGTATGAAATTGCCTAAAATCTCAAGCCGCCTGACATCAAATCTTGTCAAATCGTCCAGGGGACATCTCTTACTTCGTCTTCAAAACTGAAAAATGTAATGAGTTTTTTCTATGAAAAATCATGAGATCTACTAGCTATTAATGCTTATAGGTAAATGCCTAAGTGATCATTTCTGAATGACACAGACAACTCCTTATGCTCACTATTATTCATCCAAACTTATAGCACAAATGCTTCACACCTCATCAACTTATCAATCGAGTCTATCTCCTACTCTAACAAGCAAGTATGACGCAATTAGCTTGAAAAATTCTAGTGAGATTAGTGCCCCATTGAATATTTCTTATATTTTCTATTCTAGTATTTGCATACCCCCAAATAGTAGTTTCCTATAGATAAGTAGAAGTCTCTAATAAAGATAATAGCGTAAATGTTTTTGCTATGCATATTTCTTTCCTACTATCCCGAACAGTTGGCAAAAGAACTCATCATAAGCACTTACCCTTAATGCAAAACTTGCCCTAAGTTTCTTACTAATGGACCAGATTTGCTTACTACACGCTTCTTGTAAGTTTATCATTTAGTTTATCTTGTACCATCAACTTTAATCTTCACCTATAAATAGGATATATGGTTGACAATTCTATCTAAGAGAGTCTCTAAACCCAAATATTTCTTTCTCTCTACATTTTTAGGTTCAATTCATATCTACATTAGATTTTTCATGAATAACATTGGATCTAATATCTTTAAAGATTTAATGAACATGGAAATGCTGAAGGCTAAGAAACTAGTCATGGATTGTTTAGAGGATAGGGTGAGGTCCTTGCAAAGCAAGCAACCTGATGACTATGTCACCTCTAAATGGTGAAATCAAATGGAGGACATTTATAAAGATGTACTAGAAAATCTTTTAGTGCTTCTTTAAAGCTATTACATGAGACTCAACTGATTTTCCTTTTTCATCATCATAATCAAAGTCACAAAGCTACTCTAACTCCTTTAAAAAAATGTCTATCCATAAAAGTGAAGATCCCCTTTAAGGATCTTGCAGTTTATAATTTCAATCAATAAAATGAAAGAAATTCAACTTTTGAGTCATTCTTTTTTTTCTTTTCTTTATAAAATAAATCTTTGTGATTATACAAACTTGGAATATATAAATTCATTAAGTTAAAAATAGTAATTTTGAATTTGACTTAAAGAACTCACCCACAAACTTTTGATGAGCTTATCATATTCTCCAAAAGAAATAGCAACTCAAAATGCTCACATAACTCAACCTTAAAGGAATTTATTGTCAATATATCGGTAGCTCACTTTACTAGTTAAATTCATCAATCCACATGATTGCAAAAAACTCGATCATTCTCATCGAAGTTGTAACATAAACTTGACAACATCACTTGATTAATTTGATAACTCTTTAAGTGTGTAGAGAATTTAATAACTCAAAATTCATTAGATTACTCTCATGGAATTACTAGCAATTTTGACCTCTAAGTCTTGAATTTTCAACTTGAAGTCTACCAAACTTCAAGCCAAGAAAATTGAGATGTTTGAGAATCAATAAATCTTTCTTGAATGCACACTCAACTAGTTAAGTAAGAAGCACATTAACCTAGGTAAGCAACTTATGAAGTCTCTAAATAGGGAAAATCTAAAAGTTTGATACTACCCTTTGTAAACAAACTACAACCATCAAGTAGATAAGTTATCTACACTTAATGAAGTCACTTTAGCGCTTGTAACATGAGTTTCGTTTAAGAAAAAAATAAATATGATGGACTCATTAGCAAATCGAACTTAATATTTTCAATTCACCTCAATTATTATTCATCAAACCTCCTTTGATAGAATATACTTCTTACAACTAAAGTTTAACTCACAATTGGCCTCATGTTGGAATTTCAAGTAGTGAACTCATCATTAATTACTAACTATTCATAAATTATCAAATATTGGCTATTTCTTACTTGTTGATTGTCAAAAAATTTTTGGCACTCATTGATTATCAAAGGATTACAATTTGTCAATTAAATAGAAATTTTGTTAAATTACTATTTTAAATTATTTTTAAAGGTACATAGATAAGCTTCACATTGACTCAAAATTACTTAAGGAATTAGAAGTCAAGCCCTACCCAAACTCCTTTTGTAACAACATAATGTATGGAAGTTCAATCTAATTACGTAAAATTAGACTTTTGGAAGATGAAAACTCCAGCATAGGATGTAACCCATCCACATACAATGCAAAATTGTTTTGGAATATCCGCTAAGGATATAAATGGTGTTAGACTTTGGGACAAATAGTGGCTACTCATAATATTTTATATATATTTAGGGTTATATATAAGAAAAAATTACAAGTTATCATCACAAGATAAAAAAAAATTAACATTCCCAACAATTACATATAGTAATACTCTAAAGAATTCATATTCTATTTATTTAATTTTATATATATGTAATTCACAAATTGGACAAGATTTCTTATAAAAAAACAAAAATGAAAGTAAATAAAGTACATCACTCCTAGACTATTCTTGAACTTTACTAATCTTTTTAATCTTTCTCATTGTCTTAAAAAAAACACTTTCAGAAAAGTCATATTGTTTTACTAATTTTCCCAAAAAATAAGAAATTCTTTCTTCGTATTTTCAACCACCGAGCTTATGTGCTCATGAGACTTACAAATTTATTAATCAATTTAGCTTCACTTAAGAACTCATCCAACTTTGTCTTTTGTTTAGTATTCTTAACTTTGCATTTATCAAGTAAAGACTCCAACTCTAATACTCAGGCTTGATTATTCTACAACAAACATACTAGGTTCTTTCTAGTTAACTAAGATTCCATTAGGATGGATTCAAAGTTATTCAAGTTATTTTCAAGATCCAAAATTCTATCATCTTTTATTTTTGCAAGCTCAAAAATAGATTTTAATTTAATCAAATTATTCGAAAGTTCAAAATTCTATCATCTTTTAATTTTGCTAACTCAAAAGTCACTAGAATGTGAACTTAAACTCATTTGTGTCTCTTTTACAAGTTTAAATTATCTTCATGATTTCTCCATTTGATTAGTTATCATTGTCTACTTATCAACTTCCTTTGTAAATAGCTCACGCACCCTTTAAAATTGTCACAACATTTTTGACTTTTATTCTCTTTGGCTACTCTGCATTAGCCCTTAATTGTAAAGAAATCCTCTTCATATTAAAAGAAAATTATATTTATTTCTTCTCTTTATTTGCTTTGTCTAAGTCCTCGTACTTTTCATACATTGTATAATCTTTTATGTTTCTCTCCAAGTAAAGCTAACTTCTGAGAAAAAGTTTATGCATCATGGTCTTGTGAAGATTGCTCGACACATCATTTAATCTTTGACATATGAAGATTTGTAGTTTGCACGTCATCTAATCTTTCATGGAGCTAATTAGTGAACATCACAGGGTCAAGCTACATTGATCTTAGATCCTAGTAGTAGAGGTTAAATGTTAAAAGTCAATGATGACTTTATTATAATTCTTCTAGAAGAAGGCCTCTCCCCCCTACTCTTCATTGTAGTATGATATAAAAACTTGTATGAGTGAACCATGAGCTTCTTTCCTTTTGCCAATTAGGCTTGTGTATTTGAAGATAACACAACCCCTTTAGACTTCTCACTACCTTCTTTGTCATCATGACTTCAAAATGATGATGCCCTTAGCTCTTTTCGATGTGAGCCGACTATAAAGCTACATTGAATTTGACACTCTCGAGCTTAATAAAGAAACATCGTTGTTGTCATTCACTAAGGAGGTCTTCATTACGGTTGACTTTGATGTTGGATGAGTTATAGTTGTTGTAGGAGGCACCAAAGAAGTTGCTGACATTGAAGTCATCTTTGAAATCTTTTTTTCTTCTCTTCCTTTTCATCAATCAAATCAATGATTTCTTTCCTCATCAACCTTATCAAGGAAGATGCTTTGATTGACATCCATTCATAGACCTATGATGACTATTGGGCCGTCACTAGGGATTTTATAGACTACAAAAGAAATAAGTTACAATGATTTAGATATTTCTATAAATAGTTGAACTTTAAATACAAATTAAAAAAATTTTAAATCAAAACTTAATTGTCGACTTAGGTTATGCAATCAAGAACATCTCTCGACGAGATTCATATTAAAGAAGAACATCACATCCTTGCCCTCTAGTTACTATAAATAATCTTTGATCCCTAATGAAAGTATCCATGAGCCCATGTAGGAATCAATAACATCTTTATATTAGGGATCATTGAAACTCTTGAAATTCATTAAATGAGGTTGACACTATTAAAACAAAAATGTCAACAAAATATGAAAGAAAAATGCTTACTCAACTAGCTAAAGGTCCTCAAAATGGTAAGTTGACATCCCTTTCATAAGAAATTTCATTATTAATAAAAATTTGGGCAATCTATCTAATAATAAGTTGTAGATCCTATTACAAGTAAAATAAATGAATTAATAAACATTTCTAAGAATTAAATATTTTGAACAGAAATAAGCATAAAACCTATAACAATGACATCTTTAGAGCTAAAGTTTTTGGTGACTCATATAAAGGCCTAATATTCTCTATCCTACTCCAACCTATGAAATAGACTTTGAGGGTTTAAGTTATTCCTTATATACTTTATCAACCTCTTTATTGGTCATATCTTGGCTAGCAAAGAAAAATCTATTATTTTAGTCCTTGACTTTATGCTATAAGTTATTGATGAACTTTGAGGGGACAACATAATATTCCATTCTTAGAGGCTTTCTGATGAGCTTT